>CALYDF020001889.1:0-46754 GCA_944474145.2 Dicrocoelium dendriticum
TCGTTAGAAAGCTGAGAACCTTCGTTTTCATTCTATTTTGTTCAAGCACTAGAGGTAAATCATATTTCTGTTTGGGATTTTACAGTGTGTTTCTTGAAAATATATCACCATTTGCCTCTCACATTTGTCTTAACATCCAAGACATTGTGCACTGATTTTCCTGCATATTTTCAATTTCAAGAATAATATTTTAGTGAATAAACTCGACTGAGTTAATGTACGTTCGTTTTGTGGACGCAGTCTAGCGACTGAGCGTTACCAACTTTTAGTCGTATATCTACATAGTTATTGGTAATGAACATATCTTTTGTATACCTTCCCATCTACACTCTAGAATATGTGAAATCCCAAGTCCTTCTAATCCGCTGGGTCGTTGACTTACCTCACTTCCCTTCCGTGGTTCATTAGTCCCCGTTATTTTCAAAACGCTTTCAATTTCATGAATACAATTTCAAAATGTCAGCTGCGGCTGAAAAGTTAGAAAAAATTGGTAGCGAAATCCTCAGTGGAATGGTATTTCCATTTGTTCGCGTAAATATGTTTGTAAAATCAGTTTGGATTTCTTCTGTACAGTATGATTGGATCCTTAGGGTTAAGCCATTTTTCCACCATCGGGAATGATCCTATCAGAATGGCTATGATTGTATTTTCGCTTCAGATTTTGTCACATTTTCCGAGACTGGCTCTATAATATAGACGAATCTCACAGCATCCATAACGGACGCCCACTCAGACGCAGTAAATTAAAGTAAGTTGGAAGGTTGGCTCACAGGATGGCACAAAATAAATTCTGTAATCTGAAAGCAAAAGTAAGGAATCGAAATGTCTTGACAGTAGTTTGTAACTGTATCGTGAACGAGACCATGGGGTGAATTACGTGCAGGGAATATATGTCCCACAGTTAGCAAGAGAAAACAAGTATGAGTGCTTCAGGAAACAGAGATTTCACGGTGTTCCGACTATTTTAATTTATTTCATGTGTAGTAGATTATACATTAGATATAATAGTATTGGTTTGTTTTCTGATTATATAGGAATCAGTGGCTTTACTTATTAGTTTATAATTCTGCTATTAAAGGTAGTAGCGTTACGTATGTTAGAATCCAATATCCCCTTATAACCCAAAAAGTGTTTTATTTAATTCATTTTTACAATAAACACAACGGCAGTCAATCGTATCGTCACATTAAAAAGACTTTACATGATCACATGGCGAATATTTCAGATCACTGCATCCACCACCATCACCAAAGATTATCTTGTCTACTGTTCCAAGGTAATCAAATAGGATAACTTATCATCGTACACGAGCTTATCTCCGTAGCCTTTAATAGGTGTCCTTCTGGGGCTACACATGAAATTGAAAACCGTTTATCTCCTTTGTCTGAAGGACAGCTTATTCTGAAATTTTACAAAGACTTCTTTCAAGAACATTCTGACACACATAAAGCAATCCTGCTTCTAGTTAACTTTCAAAGCGTTTACTAACTCTCGCTCTATACTCAGCAGTTGCACCAGGTCTACCAACTTAAAAACGAGGAGAACATCAATCATCAAACTTAGGCAATATGTTTTCCTGTCTCGCTGTTTTAAATGCCAGTTCCATAGTCTAACGATCCCCTACAACTCTGTTGTGTGGTCGGTGTTTGGCTTTCAGCCAATTTGTCCTCCGAATGTCGACCGAGAGTTACGTAGATCCAACCAATCAGGCAAAGGGTAGTTCGACTTCCGATGCAGCCAGTTTATGTAAATCTATGCAAAGAAGCAGTTAGAAAAAGATTTTTATCTAGATAACATGTTTGCACCTGAAGGTATTATATACAGTATATTTTGGCTATGAGATATGGTGGCGCGGAATAAGTGAATAATTCCCTCTCTTCTCTCACGTCTTATGTATCAGGTACTGGGTGAGATTGGCAAAGTTGTTTCATTCCAAATTTATACTCATGCAGATAACTAAGCGCTAAATTATTTTATGTCGCAAAATTCGCTTACAAATACATTTTGAACACGTTTCAGTGTATGCAAATAACAACCAAGTAAAAGTTGGCATATATATAAGTAAATAAATACAAGGTAAATTTACTTTCAAAGTGCACGAGAGACGCCTGAACAATCATACTCATTTAGTTACAGATTTAATAATTACAGACATTTGGATAAGTATAAAATAATTGTAAGGATTTTTCACCTAGTCAGATAAGATACTGCCAAATATTGGGGTTAGGATATGGGTGTCCAGAAAGTATGGGTTTTGAAGCCCACTTAACTGAAGCATATATCTATTCAAGCTGCTTACAATAGTTAGAAAAAGTGTACAAGCGGTAAGTGGGTTTAGAGCACTGCGCTGTATGCTTGATATTTTAGCATTCAAAACCTTAGTGATTTGTTTCCAAGCCAGTGAGTTTGGTAGTAACAAGCTCATGGACTGAATGGGCTCCCCTACAACGAAACGCGGGATAACCTAATCGTCAGCTGCTTGGTGGATTAAATCATCGCTATTTTCAGGCGTGCGATTGCAGGGTAAATCTGTGTCCAACTTCCAGCCACGCAACATCAAGAGACGAGGTGCTGGCTGTTAACTGGAACAAAGAAAATTATAAGAACTTTTTGACAGACATGGATTTTATGATGCGGCACATGCGGTAGGGCAAGTTTTGATACTTGTATTACGGACTAGATCGTGCAAAATATTTTTTCGTTGTAACTCAAAGGAAATGGTATGTGCAAGTGCCTTGTGGCAATGAGAAGAGCCAAATTCTGTCATCCCGGGTAAAATAACTGAAACTATCGACCAGAAAATTTGGCATCCATAGCCAAATGAAAGATCCATCATGTACGAGTTAAAATAGTAAGGGTTAGTCCCCCGAGTACATGCTGAAAATTCCGCGTAAGCTTATCGGGTCAGTTCTAACTAAGTATTAGGTAAGCGTTTATGTAGTAAGAGGAGGCGAAACTAATTGTTCAGGCCACAATGAGAAACAGTGGATCTGTCTAAGATGGGAGTAATCTGGGCTTATTTGCACCATAAACTCTATTTTCCGCAAACTGCAATGAAATGGACTTGATGGTTGCTAACCATTTATATTAACATATTGGTCGGTAGATTACACCGGTACGAGATACCGTTGATTTTGTCGATGAAAATTATATTTTGTAAAGGTCACACCATGTGCTTAGGCCTCATGATCCCTTTGAACATGAGAGAGAATAGAGTCTGCACAGTAAGCATCGAAGAAGAAGGAAACTTTCATATCGGCTGAATGGACAAATAACCTTCTCTGTGCAAAACGACAGAATAAGCCAGTTAACATAAAAAGGAGTATTCGGGGACTTAGTATCCTCCCCTGCATGTTTGCTAGAAAAGGGCCCGCGATTTATTCCGCTATGCATTGTTACACTCGGTTTATGCTCTGCCAAATATGATGGGAAACATTACAACAGTTGAAGCGACATACCGAACGACAGAACCTCAGTCACTCGACTGACATGCAGGGCTGACTCGAAAGATTTCTTCGTGTCAATAAAGAATAACAAGCTCATGGCCTGAATCTATAACTAGATGGACAATACACAAACACTAAATTTGCCACATCTGACGGGGTCCATCTGGTAAAAATATATGTTGGGACTTGTTAATCAAGCCGCGTAAAACGGTGCAATAATTGGTTCTTTGTATATTATCCCCCTCGCTTTTGACACTATAGGCGTGTGTTTGATTTGACGATAGTTTTCAATGTTCTGTCGCCAGCCACTGTTGCATCTTGGTGGAAGTTGTATGTTTCCTCCATGCGGCAGGAAATTTGATGTTTCTCAATTAGAGATTGAAAGTGTTTAGGGGTATGAGTGGAACGTCGTGACAACCCAGTTGCAGCACTGCTGAAGGTAAACCATGGAGACCAGTGTAGATGGGCAACTTAAGCGAACTGACCATCATATTTATAACGCACAGATCAAAGTTGATGCTGGACTGCTCGCCATCTGTAAGTCTAGGTACGTGAGCTGGGGTATCATACAAACATGACTAGATTATTTGCAAAAATATATCTTAGGATCTCGTTTAGCCATAAGTGGTCAGTAAACAATGTCTTATCCGGTAGCTATAATAATCCAATGGGGGTTGCACCAGTGGAATACTAAGGACGTTTGATGGGTTTTCTCTTGTAAACTCCTGTGTCGAATTCACCGAAGGTTGTGTATTTATCCACTGGAGGCTAATGTTATTATTGAGCATGAAAAGTAAATATCCTTAGCCTCTTTTTATTTAGACCATCAATATTAGGCTGGAAAACAACGCCATTCTAACATTAAAACAGTTAGTTCCATTTAAGAATTTGCATAACACAGAAAAAGAGGAACTTTGGTAGATGCGATCATTTCGTATCATCTTTTCAGTATCATTATGATAACAAAAGTAATCAACATAATCAAAGGGTGTCACCAGACTAATTCAAATAATAATCAATCCGTGTCAACTGACCAGACACGTGCACCAGTTTGAACGGCGGCTATAGCCCTAAGACCACGGCAGCCGAAGATTTACAATGATTTGTTTTTTCACACATAGGGCCGGTCTCATTCGGTTTATCGCCAAGGCCTCGGCGAATCGCAAGAACCGCGAACTAGGATGACACAGCAGAATCCGGAACGCCGACAGGGTTAACCCGTTGATGGGACTCCCAAATGTGCCTGCCTATTGAAGACGCTGGTGGCTTATGTGAGCTCGGAGCAATAGAGGCGGGTTGATTGACCTCCAGTTGAACCCAGTTTAGCAGGTGTTCCTTCACTCTGGAATACAAAATCCTCTCGGTTCTGCCTATATAACTTACTCCGCAGTCACATACAAATTGGTAAACGCAATGAGATTTGGCACCGATGGGTTCCTCTCCCTTGACTGAAGGTAACAACAGATTCTTGGTTCTGACAATTACGACCGCGTCAGCGGCGTAGTACGTTCTATGGATAGCAGAGTATAAACGCTTGGTTGTCCTTATTTTGGCGGCGTTGCCCTTTAATGGAAAGTCGGTTTAAAAAGCTTTTATTGGTGTTGTCAACATAACTACTTTCGGCTGTCTGGCCTGACTTTGTTTCTCGCTGAAACGTTTAAGGTAACCGTTTTCCATAAGTGTACTGCTAATAGTCTCCACCTCCTCAGCCAAACAATCACTTGAACAAATTCTTCTAGCAGGGAAAAACAGAGTCTTCACCGGCGCAGCTACTGTAATCTGCTTGTCCGTGGGGACAATGAGGCTCACTAACAACATTTGGCTTGCATAGTTTCCAACACTAGAAGCAATATAAGCATGTTAATAACTTCGGAAACTGAAACGCGGAATGGATCAAACGTTCTCTGCACGCTAAAGAAGTAAATTCGCTGAATGAAAACTAAGCTTACTTTAAAAATTGTCATATCCTGAAAGTATCAGTGCGGAGACTCAAATTGCTATCTTTATTTACTTGCATGTGATGATCCATTGAACTGATCTCGATTGCTTAATTACTAAAAATGGACAAACTGAAAGTCGAGCTGTGATCATGTATCTGCAGAAAAAGTTAAGACGCCAAAGGAAATCCATACTGATTTGGTTAAGACACTTGATGAGAAGTCACCACCGTTTTCACTCTTAAGAAGTGAGTTGCGAATAAAAGACGGGCGGCGAGAGTACTTAAGTTGAGCCACGGTCTGTTCGCTTATAATCTACGATGTGTAGTTATCAAGTTGAAGCAATTTACAAAGTGGGATGAAACGATAGTAGTTTATCTATTTCTCAAATAGAAAAGACTATGGACATCAGTTATTGCTCAGTATATATTGTTTTAACGAACATTTTGGGGATGAGAATGCTGACTGCAAGGTAGGTGCCGCGAATTTTGACACCCGAACAAAACTTGAACAGGTTTGGAAATTCGAGCCGAAGATTGTCCCGTCTCAAGGCAAATTCGCAAATGATTTTCAAAAGTTTTTTACGAAGGGTAAAACCTGGGTGCAATTTGAACCAAACTCAAAGATTCGAAGTAAACGGTGGAAGCACTGTGATTAGTTGACACCAGAGTAATTCTGTCAGGTGACTTCAGCGGACTGGGGATGGCATCTGTCTTCTGCGAAAGTGAAAGTTTACTCATGATAGATAACTTGCTGGGGATACGAACATCACAGGCGATTATTACGCTTCAGAATCGCACCAACTGCAATAAGTAGTCAAAAGATTCGTGTTGATAGCTCGCAGCAGGAGTTCCTTTGCATGACAATGCACCTGTTCACGCTTCTCAAGTGTCCTTGTCAGAAGCAGCCATATATGTTTTTGAATTGTTGCCACACACCGCTTATTCACCACATCTGTCTCCACCAGACTCCAATATGTTCGCTATACTAAAATCCATCCTGCGGTTTCACAGATTTGCCGTCGATGAGGAGTCGGAATGTTTTGTGCATCTTTTTTAGTGGGACAGTTTTCGTACTTCCACAGAGGGATTGCAAAGCTTGAACACCGCTGAACTAAGTGCATTCAACTCATGCGATGTTTTGTTGAATATTAATATAGCAGTATTTGTCCTGCTGGCTTCTTTCTATGTCGGGCCGAACACTTTTTGATCCACTGTTGTAACACAACAGTCGGAGTGGCAAACGGCGCTAAAGAAACGTCCAACGCTCTACGAATGCAGTAGGCCTCTACCTTCAGACGAGACATCCGCCACTGTTACTTACCTATATCCATTGCGCGTATATCAACACAATAACATCGCCATTACTGCCACATCTGTGTTGAAGAAACTGCTCTCACTACACACCTACTGTTCTCCCGGAATCAATGAGGTTCAACCGAGGGTGCTAAACGTAGCAGCAACAGCAACGCAAGCCAAATCATTCCTGCATTTCTTCCCAACCTGCTTGGATGAACCGACTGTGCTTCCCATGTGAAAGTGTGATCTGATCACCCCAAATTTCAAAAGGGTCAATTTCTCGTAACCCACAAACCGTCACCCAGTGGTCCTTCATCTTGTACTCTCAAAGGTGATGAAGGCAATCATCTCTGAGGCTTTGGTCTGCTATCTAGAACTCTACAATTTCAAATTCCTGAGCAGCACGGTTTCCGCCAACACCGCTCATACACAGCCAACCTACCAATTGCACGCAATAGATGGACAGAAGCTGTCAAGAAAGGTAGGGGGACAGACATCATTTACATCAATTTCTCCAAAGTCTTTGGCAGATTGGACCACGACATTCTGCTTCACAGGTTCGAAAGCTATGGAGTTGGTGATCTTGTCCTTGGGTGGATCAGCAATTACTTGCAGGATCGTCAACTGAAGGTTAGAGTTCGAAGGGTGCTCTCTGATTTGTCTTATGTTGAATGTGGAGTTCCACAAGGATCAGTTCTGGGGCCGCATCTGTTTATGGTGTTCATTAAGGCCCTTACGCCTTTGACTGTACCAAATTTCTTATTTTTCTCGGATGAAGTTAAAATATGGAGGATGATCGTGGACCCAGGAGATCACGAAGCAGTTTAGTGAGACCTGAACATAACGTATACCTGCTCACTTCACAAACTGCTCTAGTTAAATTCGGGAAACTCTAAGATGGTCCACATTCGTCACCAGCCGAAAGTCACACAAGCTTGCGGACCATATCCTAAAAGCACTCACCCAGGAGCACGACCTAGCGGTATTAATCCAGACTGATTTCGGCTGCTCAGAACAATTGGAGCAGGCGTCAAAGACAGAGAAAACAAGTCAGCATGCTGCAGAGGGCATTCAAGTGGCTTGATACGTCTGTCTGTTCACATATTCTCAACACATACGTGCGATCTCCTGTGGAATAATTAACCCGGCCTGGCAGCCATGGCACAAGCAAGATCTCGCAGCGCTTGAGACTCCACAGCGACCAGCCAAGAAGCACATCAAAGGGTTGTTCTATCTTCCTTATAAACGTAGACTATGAACTCTACAATTATACAGCGACCGGTATCGGCGCCTACATGGCTATCTAATAATAGCCTACCACATTTTGCGGAACCACGACAAAGTCTGCTGTCATTTACTGCAACTCAGTCACAACACGAATTTGAGTAGCCACCAACGCAAGTAAGCCATGCAATAAAGTCGGCTAGAATGTTGGCGAAAGTTTTACTCTCCTCATTTATATCAGCCAGGGAAGGCCTTCCTAAATTACTTTGTTTTCGCCCCGAAGGTACTTGCATTAAAAAAGACCTTCACGTACCCCCAATCAACCTACAAGACGAGAGATAGCCTGTGTATCTCGGCAGATGATATAATGTGTCGAACTTTGTACAATCAGAATTACCCTACGCAATCGAGGTTGGCTCATTTCTACATACCCCTGTGTGGACACTCTAATGAGTCCACCAAATTGCTTCTCAGTTTAGCACCTTGTTTTCTATTCACCACGTCGTGGTCCTTATACTGGCCATTCTATGCGATTCGTCGAGTAACTGCTTTTTTACCGGTAATATACCATTGTTCCAACAACTTATTTAAGTCAAAGCTGTTCTTCAATGACTTATGGACACCACATTAAATGCCATCTAGCTTGTTCAAAAATGCGTAGGAAATACCAGTTGTAAGAAAAGGTAAAGTAACTTCTCTTGATTAGCGGGTGAATGCTCGCGTTAGTTCTAGTCACATGCAGTAACAGTGTCTTGAAGATTGTTGCCCATGAGTTCCAGTTGACGTGCGGCAAATCAAGGTCACCGCCTACTAGTTTGTGCGTCTGGCATATTTCAGAATCTTGTAAGGGTGTGACAAAGTCCGTATCGCTTTCCTTGGTAGTATGTAGTAGGTTATAGATGCGGCCGCCATGCCTGTGTGATGTGGAATGCATAGCCACAGTAGGCGACCGGTTACACCACATTCGCGACCAGGTAACAGATGCTGCCCAGGAGACAATCGGACGCGCAAACTGCAAGCGACCCGATTACTTTGCTCAGAAAAATGCGACGTTTGACGCATTAGTGGCTAAGAAGAAGGCAGCATTTACTGCACATGTGGCAGACCACAGTGACTTGGGGAAGAAGAGTCAGTTTCGCAAACTTCGACTGCGACTAACTCGAGAGCTCGGTAGCATTAGAATGCATGGTGGGCGGAGAAGGCGAAACAGATGGAATGCTACGCATAAAGCCGCCAAAAACAAGGAATTCATTGATCCTTGAAGGCCTGTGTATGAACCGAAGTTGGAGTTGCTGAGGAAGCTTCTCGATGGTAGTTCCGGCGCTGCCTGCACACAGACTGCAGATATAATGCAGATCTGGCGAACGCACTTTGACTGCCTCTTGAACAACCGTTAAGAAACCGACTGGACTCTGTTGCACGGGTGCTGAAAGTGTGTCTTGCAGCATACCGACTCTGGATGGGACGCAGAGAGCACTTGCTCAGCTGCAAAACCGAAAGTGTGCCGGTGACGAGGGGATCCCGCCTGAAGTACTGAAACACGTCGGACCCGCTTTGATGACTGCGATGCAGCACTTGGTGCAGCGTGTGTGTTTTGAGGAGGTGTCTACTGACCTAAAGGATACACTTGTACTACCATTGTACAAGGGCAAAGGAAGCAAGGAATGTTGCAAGAGTTATGGTGGTATCAACCTGCTAAGTTGTGTGGGCAAGATGATTGCCCGAATCTTGCTCAACCGCCTCGTCAGTCAGGTTGTGGAACCGAACTTGGCAGAAAAGCAATGTGGATTCCGTGCGCGTCACAGCACCATCGATATGGTAGTTGCGAGTCGTCAGTTGCAGGAGAAGTACAGAGAACGACACCAGCCGTTGTACTCCTTGTTGACTTCACGAAAGCATTTGACACGGTGAGTCGCGAAGCATTGTGGCTGGTGTGGGGTAAGTTTGGTTGTCCGAGTAAGTTTGTAATTTTACTTGAATGTCTGCACAGTGGTATGCGGGCGACGGTGCAGTTGAGTGGACGGACCTCGCGTGACTTTGATGTCGCCTCCTGTATGAAGCAAAACTGTGTCCTAGCTCCTATCCTGTTTAATTTTTATCTTCATGCAATGCTGCCTTGTGGTTTTTATGCGACTTGTGTTTACGGTTTACTTATGGGGGCAGTATTGTTGGTTGGTTACTGAACATCCGTCTTTTCGGCACGAGAACCCTAGTCTGTGAGATCAATATCCGTGTGCTATTGTTCGCTGCCGACTTTGCATTATTCGGACACAACGCGGATGATTTGGAGCACATGGCTAGTTCTCTGGCTTCCACAGCAGCCAAACTCGGGCTCACGATCAACACTAACAAAACTGTCTGTCTGTTTCTGCCTTCACTAAAGGTGCAATCTGAAATGGTGCCGCGAATCAGCATTGGAGATGGTGTGCTGGGAGCCACCTCCCGCTTCTGCTTTGGGAGTGTAGTTCCGACTGACCAGCTGATTCACATTGAGCTGCATATCCGCGTTCCGAAGGCAGCGGCGGCATTCGGGAATCTTGAGTACTGAGTGTGGAACAATTTCCAGCTTACCGGCGGCGCCAATTTGATGGTCTACAAATCCATGGCGCTATCCGTTCTTCTATACGACAATGAAACGTGGACAACGTACCGGCGAGGTGTGAGATAAGTCGGGTGGTTTCTACAACAGTGTCTGCGAGGGATCCTGTGCATCGGTTGGTGCGACAGAGTAGCAGGCACGGTGGTGTTGTGCCGAAGTGGAATGTATACAGCTAACTGCATACTTTTGCTGAGACACTCGAAGTGGCTCGGTCATGTGTGAATTATGGATTCGACGCAGATACGGAAGCAGCTGTTATATGGTTAGCTGAGTGTTGGAACGCGGAATGTAGGGAAAACGAATCTTCGTTACCAGGGCATGATCAAGGTTAGCCTATCATGTTTTACTGTCTATTTGAGGTGTTGGTAATCGAAGGCGGTTGATCGGCGTGCATGGCGCGATCGGATCACGAAGGTAGTTGCCGAGGTGAAAGAGAAATCCATCGTGCATGCAGAGAAGAAGCGGCAAGTGCGGAAGCGACAGGCTTCGGTGTGCTGTAATACATCGATGTCGAGTGCATGGTGTTATAGCACATGCGGTCGCAAGTCCCTCTATCAGGCAGGTCTAGTTATCTACGAGGAGATCACTCAGGACCAACAAAGAAAAGACCAAGGGTCCTAGTTATAAACTAAGCAGAGCCGGCTCAGCTTTGGTAAGTACGCTGCACTCGATTTATTAAAAACGTGCTTGCATGCCGAGTTTTTATTGCAGGTAGTCGATTCCCTAACGTATGTTAATGCTAATTTTTCACCTCATTTTAACTTTCACGTTCGGGAGTCCTACTGAGGGCGCAACCAGAACCGGCGCAGTTTTGGCAGGTGCGCTGTATTCGTTTTACTACCGGTGTGCTTTAGTTCAGCTTTTGTATTTTAGGTGATTGGATTGATATATTTTGTTTATGTTTGCTTTGTTAAATCATTCAGATGTCTGTCTGGATAAGCTTCATTTTACTCACACACGTCGCTTAAGCAGCTTGTAGGTAAATTCGTTAATTATTTTTAGCATTTTTAAAGATATCTCTTTCTGACATCTTGAACTTATCGCGGATTTGCTGATAACCAATTTATTTCATAAGTTGATTTAACGAAGAGCTAAGTCAATATATCCGTATGCTTTATTCGCGTACTGTTATTTGACATTGTCACTTCCAGTGTTTGGCTGTTTTTGACATCCCCGGTGTGGCTGCGCTTGATGTGTAGGTTGACAAGTTGCGTTCCCGTTTAACACCCTCCACCACGATTACTATCTTCAGGAGACTGTGAAAGGTTGCTGTAGGGGGACAGGGTTCACTGTCCCTGTGGTCGTGCAAGGCGGGAAGAGAGTTTCCATACAGTGTGGAGCTGAACACGGTCCAGCCACCGCCTTGTGTGCACTTGATTCCTCAAATACAGTGTGCCTGTGTTTGCCTGTGAAGGAGGGTGGGCCGGCTTCGTTGATGAAACGTGGCTCCCATCCGCATGTCTTCCGGTATCATTCCTTCGCTTTTACACCGGATATGAGGTGTGTGAATGAAGCTGTGGGTGGTGCAGCGCAAGCCACCTATGGTCCGTCTGTAGGCTCACGCGTCCTGTGGCTATCCCCGTTGAGGCCGCAGTAACAGGCACATCCGGAACCGGATGCCGCCAACTAGATCAAGCCGTTCTACTATGCCTTTCACACAGATTGAAGCTTCACGGTTACTAATAGTCAAGAATTCGAAAGTGGAACCACAGAAACCGTGAATACTGATAAGGGATCCATTCCGTTGGCTAGTGACGAACTCATCACAAATATTTCATAACGCATTGTGAAGAGACGTGTCAAGCACCCTGGATGAGTGTGATGTTCCCATTAATGAGCAGTAAATGAGGACATGATAGAAAAGTAAACTGGCCGAAAATTACATCTGCTAATTAATTGACCGTGCCTTGTTGAAGCACAAGAATTGCCTCTCCACTGATTATGCATCTCTGTGTAGTTGCAGTAGGGGTATTAATTTCAACGTCGAAACTTTTGTGAATACCAACTTACTCATGCATATTCCACGGTTTGTGGACGTTGAGGTCGCTCTCAAAGTAATGTTATTGAATACGTCCGTCGATGCGGAAGTTGATAAAGTGCGAAGCGCAATACTAGAGTTTGCGGGTAGTTACGTGATTTGGTAAGAAAAGTTTGGTAATAACGGAGTGCTAGATGTCACTACAGAAATTGCTTTTTTAATTTGCCTAATTAGCAAACTTATCCAGATACTGAATACTAGTTATTTACTGGTGTCTGTAACATAGTTACGAGTTTGGATATATGATAGAGGGTAACGGTGTTCTTCCATTGGAACTGGTGTGGTTAGCCCTAAATCGCCATATTCTATAAAATAAGCCGGGGGTTGGTAAGTTCAGGAGGGATGTATCAAGTACTTATGAGAGACCAGAAACCAATGTATAATAGGCTAGATTGTGTCGAGATCTGATATTTAAGTGGTTTAGTCCGTTAGTCATTTTATCTCTAGATTGATACTTAGAAGATACTAGTTTTCCTTGAGCTAAAGGGTACTAGTTGCGTTTCTGGTTACGAGTTCTGGCGTCCGCTTTTTCCAGCAGATACGGGTGTCGGTATGGCATCAGGAGGCAAGCACTGCTTAACCGTCGTGGTCTGGGTTCCCATGTGTATTCGCTTGAAGTGAAGTTTGGCTGGTGAATTCGTGGTTCTTAATTTTGGGGTTAATGGAATATTTTCATCCTAATGATGAGAAGCATGGGTTTGATCATACGGGTCAAATATTTCTTGCGAATTTTAGGCCGTTGCTTCGAGCAGGCAAGTAGATTGAGGTTTTGGTAGACCTGAGTTGTCCCACTAGAATGCCAGAAATGAGGTTCTAAAACATTTACCACCAAAGGTCTAATGATCAATCACTGCTTTTTTCTACCCGTCACGTAAATTGCAGAATGATTGGTTGCGTCCATATTTTGATCTATATTTCCCCAAAACTTGTTCTGACAATGCATGCAGAGAAGATTTAAGAATTTCCATAGCAATGCGAAAGTGGTTTATCCAGAATAATAGCTAAAACCTTAACTCGAAACCTAGATATCACCTAGTTTTAACTTGCAGGTCTCTGCATCAAAGTGGGCATTTTATTTCATTTTGATTCGTTTAGCAATCTACTTGCTCATAGAACATGCAGCAACACAGTTTAATCTTGATGTCCATAGTGGTTACTTGAAGTGCATTGAAACATGAGACACTGTGCTTTAACAGCTACGTTAAGGTGTATTTCCAATTATAGTTCTAGTGGACTATATGATGGTATATGAATACATATATGCCGCTTACAAGTTGTTTGGTGACGCTATATGATACTCCATTGCTGACACATTTCCATTCAGCCGATGACGAATTTGGATCAGTGAATTGCTATTCAACAAGGTTATAATGTGCTTTCCCTTGTAAGCTAAGGAAAAGCAGCTGCACGCTGCTAAAAGATTGCAACTCTGAATCTGATTTGAAGCACGTAAGCGTTGAAATCCTACAGTACTCCAGGGTCTCTGTGCACCTCAAACATATTGTTTTAACAGTTTGTTACGATGAATTGGTCGTCGCTGAACTCATTGCAATGTGTCAAGGCTTGATTACTTCAGGTAGCACAAAATTCTACTGTCTGTCAAGGGCATTTGCAACGCATCAAGCAGCTTGCACATATTATCGGATATCCTGCTTTGTTAATGTACATAAAATACAAAAACCAAGAGGAATATCGAAAAAACAACTGTATGAAAACCGTCATTAATTGCTGTAACCTAGAGGTTCAAACTTCCCCTTTCATGGAACAATAAAAATGATAATAAACGGGTTTTACCTGATTTGCAACTGGTCGCGACAGGCATGATTTGACTTCGTCTGTATTCTACACAACATGAAGGGTCTCCTAGTGGACGCCGATATTCACTGCTATTCATGCCTATGGCTTACAGCCTGTGTTGTTCGTGAAGATGAAACGATGTTCAAACAAACTTGATCTCAATACGTCATGGAGCTTCAAGCGCATCAATCTCATGTTTGTGCTGTAGACGCTAGACTATGTTAGCACATTCTAAATAAGGCTACAAGGGACCATCATAATTTGCAATATGGTACACAGTTTGCACTTTCCGAAAGCACTCTGTTAGAGGATAAGATGCTGACTGGCTCTTCTCGATTTTTATTTGGCCTGTTGCAGCCGGCAATGTTATACTGCACAGTTGTTCTGACATAGCTTTCCTATGTAGCATGGGGTAGCTGCGGTTCCCAAAGTCAATGGAACAATGGAACAATGGTATATGACTGGTAAAAAAGCATACACTTAACGAGTCCCGCAGGTTGGCAATAGAAATACTGACAAATTGGCAAACCACATAAGTGGTTGAAGTAAGGAGCGTCAGTGAGATAAAAGGTAGAAGTAAAAACAGTTGTAGGGGGATAAAGTGGTACGATGCAAAACTGGCTAAGAAATTGTTATCGTTGGTGATGGTAGCAAATCAAAATGAAGCACTCACCGGTTCGCACAGATTTACGACCGTGAATTTGGGGTATAAATCCAAAGAGGCTGGTCAGCCTAAATATATACAAGCGGTTTCGTTCATAAAAAAAAGCGCAGGGCGCTCAGTGCGACGTCCAATCGTTTTTTAAACGTATCTAATGTGGGGGCACAAACAACTGAGTTTGGAAGGGCGTTCCAGGGCCCGCAGACCCGGAGGGAGAAATAGGTTCTCCGACAGTCTAGACGACTGTACTGTTGGCTCAGCTTTAAACTGTTACCGCGAAGGTTAGTGTTTGGGCTGAGCTTCAAGAGGTGGCGGCATACGTGACTGGGATCGCTGAATATCTGGTACACTAGTATGAGGTCTCCACGAAGTCGCCGGTACCGTCCGCTGAACACTCCGAGTATCTCCAGTCGTTCCTGGTAAGGAGTGTGGCTCAAGCCCTTGACGATTTTTGTTGCTCGACGCTGTGGGGTCTCAAGCGCTGCAAGGTCACGTTTTAGCCAAGGTTGCCAGGCCTGGATTGCATATTCGACGTGAGGACGCACGTAGGCATTCAGCATCAAGGAGAAGATGGATGGATCCAAAATTCCGAATGCTCTTCGCAGGAGTCCAACGTGCTGGTTGCCCCTTTTAGAAGCGGAATCTGACTGTTTGGAACACCCGAGGTCTTCCTGTACCAGCACACCCAAGTCGCGTTCCTGAGTGGTGGTCTTCAGATCGTGTGCCCCAAGATTGTAGACGTGGACTTGTCGATGGCGGATATGAACAACGCGACATTTGTCCACATTAAACGGCAGGGCGTTTCTCACCGACCAATTCCAGGCCTCATTCAAGTCACGCTGTAGGACTTCATGGTCGTCCGATCGTTTTATCGCCCGCCAAACCTTGAGGTCGTCCGCGAAGAGTAAGAATTTCGACGTAATAACTCTTACTAGATCGTTAATGCATGTGTACGCTAATGGTGTGTGTTCAAAGTCCAAACTACAGCCTTTTATGAAATCTAACCTAATGAAGGACGTGTGGCTTAATTCTGGGGGCAGTGTGCATTGTGTCAAAGATGAATGAAGTGATGATTTGCCCTGTAAAATGCGGGTATATTGCTGTGTAAGCGTGTTCACAGCCTCCTTTGTATTTAGTGAAAAGCCATCTGCTCTACATAGAGCTGGGTTCCACACTGCGCTATTCTGAGTTGTTGACATGCATTTGGAGTGTTTTAGTGTTGGTGCGGAATCTCGGCGCTAACTTTTGCTGCTTCGTGAATATGTTTTAGCGGATCAATTTTACACAATGATTTTGCTGACCTGCGTCGCATACCAGGTTTGTTTGGCCTTATAATCACCTGGCCACAACGTCTAATGTTATACATTTTCATGGCCTGCTGACCAAGAAGTTTGTTTGCTTCAGGTTAAAGACCAATTTCCGACTCATTTTTCCCTTGGACAATGAACTAGGTGACAAATGCCTTCCAGGCGACATCAGGAGACGGATCGGCTAGTAAACGCTAGGTACTTACTTGATCGAGGTCAGAAGGAATATCGTAAAGGGTTACGGGTTAAGCATTATTGGTGTTTCCGAAGATGTATTCCACGTAGCAGATGTAATGAAAGTGCAGAGTCTTATGATCACTTCGGACAAGTGATGTACATATCGTTCTGGTATTGGTCACTAACTTCCCGTTGGTGAGAACGAGACAAAAGACAAGGGAAATATGCAACAATGGTTCAATACTGACAAGATAGCTAAAGCCTAACAGGTCCCGTTGGATGATCGTGATGACTATTGCAAAATATAGAAAACGTATTATCTTAAGTAAGTTCATACCGGTGGCCTCTACGAGGCATAACTTTAGAAATATACATCCACTAAAACCAGAGAGGAATGACAAAAGCCACTTTTGTAATAAAGCTATGTGCAAGAAACGAAATAATTGCAATATTTTAAAAGGGCTGACTGTCATCAAAAGTTATAATGGACGCTAGCTGTTGCAGTGAATCATAAGTAGTGAGATTCGGCAGTGAATTGAGTGCACGATCGCTTTTTATTCCGAAATCACCCGGGTTATGTGCACATATGACGAATTCCGGTAGGGAATTCCACGCTTTGAATATGCATACGAAAATGCAATGCCGATGGCTCTCCAAACGATTGTACTGTTCTGCCAGGATGACATGTTGGCCCTTCAGACTGCTGTCGGGACTGAGCTCTAGCAAATGGAGACACGTGTGAGTGGGATCGCACAAAACCTGGAAAGTCAAAATGCGGTTCCCACGCAATCATCGATGTTGTCCGCTGAAGATCCCAAGCATTCGGAGCTTTTGTTCATACGGCAACTTGTATAGACCTTTGAAATTCTTGGTTGCTCAGCGTTGGGTATCCCCAAGGCGGTCAGATATTTTCACATAAGTCGCTGTCAGACTTGCATTACTTATTGCACACATGGACGTAGCTATAAGTAGAGAGATTGTTGAATTCGAAGGGTCGAATCGTCCGAATGCGCGCCCCAGGATGCCCATGAGTTAGATATGCCTTCGTAAAGCCTGTTCAGCCAGATTCGAACACCTAAGGTCGGCACGTATCGAAACGCCTAGATAGTTATCGCCAGAAGTAGTTTGAGGCTCCTCATTAGCAAGTTATTAATAGCACACTAGTTAGTTCCGTATCGTCAGAACGATACCTTTCTCCACCTAAATTCGAAGTAGGTTTGGCACTGACTACGCGTAAACCCTATCCAGATCGACTTGAAATAGTGTAATGTTGTAGTGTAATACTGATCGCCCTCCACACCTTAATACAATCGGTATAGAGCAGACAGTTTCCACTTATGAGGTGTCATACCGTCCGTAAAAGATACGAAAAAAATAGCAGCTTTAAATGCTACCCTGACTGAAACACCGTATTTAACCAATGTCGACACCAAGACCTCAGTAGTTCAATTTTACAAAGTGCAGACCTGCAAAATTTTATGCTTTTCTATCGAATAGTAGAACATTTTGAAAGTATATGTGCCAAGGAACAGGGCTACTTTTGTCTAATTAATTAAAAACGGAATAATTTGCGTTTAATTAGCAGTTACGAGAGGCAATGGAAAGTTGAGAAAGAAATTGAGCCAAGCAATTACAATTAATGGATGTAAATCCAGTTGGAGACAAAATGGTTTTCTGGGGAATATCGTAAAACAAACTTTCAAGGGCATAGCTGATTTTCTAATGCCCATCATCTTGTACTGACGGAAGTAAACAGGATTTAAGCTAGTATGAGGTAAACCGACGACACTCCGGAAGCTGTTAATCGCGAAACGTGGCGTAAACTTTAGCTCCCAGTATGCAACCAGTGTGATTGGTTAACCAAGATCTTTAAGAAGGACCATCCGGCATGTTGCAATGATAACTTTACGGGTTGGTATTAATAAAACGCACGGCATAAAGGAATTTTTAAAAACAGTTGGAGCCCTATTGATGGTTGCATCAACTAAAAATTACCAGTTTTCACTGGCAGACACTTGAAGAAATAGACACGGATTTGACTTTAGCTTTGAAACTCGAATGATTCATTCATTTATTTACCAAATATTGTGCAGCAGTAATAGTTCCCAGAGTTGAAAAATTGACAATTGGCCTTAGCTGGACAATTGACTCTATTCACTAGGGAAAGAATGCTCTTTACTATGATCTTTTCGTTAACAATAATATTGACTATAGTTTTAGCGCAGGACCTTATGAACACAAAAACTGAACAGATATATATTTAGCAGATAGAACAGAAGCCTTATGAAATCTTTCGTGAAAAACTGCATCTTACCACGCTTAAGGAAAATGTTATTGGGATTTTCAAATATAAAATTGCTGACATATAAGTAATATGCCTGATAGTAACATCCTGCCCTCACCACAAAACATGTTACTGATAATTGGTTTGCTGATCAATGTTTAATTCTATCCCAAAGAATATGATATAGGCAAAGGTGCAATCGCAGATTAGTTTGTGGGATTGTGCGATTGTGAAATCAGATTTCAGGCACGCAGATACCGACAGGCCTCAGTATTCAGGAACCTATTTGAGAGTGCTTAGCTCCTATATACCAGGTCATAATCCAGGTAAAAATTAACTATCAGAGTAAGAAACAAGTCACAACTTTACATCTATAATGGCATTAGTGTCTTGAATTTACTTTGTTTAATTTCATCTTGCTGTGCAAACTCCCAGTTAAGTGTGGATTTTTAAGCAAACGCCAACTGCAGTGGTTTTAATTTTTTCCCTAGCATAACTCTATGATTTTACCCATTACTTCTACAAAATGAGAACCTGTATTCTTGGCATATTATCTAAAGCTTAGTTATGAAAACCGTTGATTAATAGTTTCTATGTCTAAAATGACAACAAATAGAATTAACATGTCCAGTGTCAATTGACGTCAATTGTATCAGGAAGATAAGCAATGTAAACCAATCTTACACTCACATCTAGTTCAACTGACTTCAACAGAACCAGGTACTGTGAGCCCATTGGCAATACATCGCGCACCAAGCAGAAGTCATGTGTTAAAATTTGCGCACCTAATCGTGAGCCCTCGTTAGATCAGGTGGTAGAGCAGCGGACCGGAAATTCGTGGACCGGCGTTCGACTCCCCGTCGAGGCATATTTTTGTGCGTGAATTTTAATCGTGACTTCTACTTACTACATACTTTACCCTACTCACAAACTTCCAAAATTAATCTACCATCGCCCCTTGGACATTTGAAGGACAGGTACTTCGGTCCATTGGGAAGTGACGTGTGAGTGAGCCAATCTGCAACATCAGGACAGGTACTGTGAGCCCACTGGCAATACGTCGCGCACCAAGCAGAAGTCATGTGTTAAAATTTGCGCACCTAATCGTCAGCCCTCGGTAGCTGAGGTGGTTGAGCAGCGGACCGGAAATTCGTGGACCGGGGTTCGACTCCCGTCGAGGCATATTATTGTGCGTGAATTTTAATCGTGACTTCTACTTTTTACAATCTTTACCCTACTCACAAACTTACAACATTAATAACCTACTTTTGTCAAAGCTATGGTGATAACAAATAGTAGCTAATTCGTAATTACTTTGGAGCAGTCATTCGCAAGGTGGCTGAAACGGTTAGGTTAATTCAAAGCAAATGGTAAAAATGATATTACTTTTGTGCTGCTAAATTAATTGAAGCTAACGGTGCAATCGTCTCTATGGTCGCAATCAGAATAGCGACTCAGTACGTAAAAACAGAACTATGCTGAGATAATAGCTATTAGCAGGGTAAGTAATTTAAATATCACACTTATTTCATTCATTGGCATGACACGCTTTGAAGCTAGAATTTCAGATAGAGAACCGTTTAAAGCAAAACGTAGAAGATTTGGACGGGAAAGTACCGGGTACACTAATTTCTCATAGAGCTCCGAACGGTAGTTTATAATTAATGCCATCGGTAGCAAATTCATTTTTCATTTTTGTTTCGTAGATGTGTATTTTACTAAACTCGAGTAGCTTAGCGTTCCTTTTCAAAATTCTACCCAACGAAATATTTCCATAAAAGATAGTTTCAAAGTATCCTATTTTAAAACACTGCCGCTTAAGCTAAGCGTAGATACACGAGTTGATGCAATCGATCCCACTTATCCTGATTAATACTAGTGCACCGTAAACGACAGCCAAATGTAAATTGTTTCTAAATTTAGTTTGCAATTTAGATTGCAATACCTATCCATTGATCAACCCTGGAATATGATCTAATAAATCCCGCGACCTCAAGTTGAAACACAACTACCCATGGAAGCGAGTGAAACATATTCTCTTAGGTTGTTTGTATGATTATAGTGACAGGTTTTGAGTACCCGATCATGCGTTATGTTTGTAATCTGCACCCTGGTCTTGGGTCAATATATTCTGTGGAATGTGTCGATTTCCTACTGCTGAGACCGCATATATATGAGATAATCATTGGATGTTACATACATGTCACAACCTTCTGCTAGTCACTACTTGTGTTTAGATGAGTTGGTGATAATGATGTGTGCAGAATAATTAAAAGTCACAGAGTCGACTCAGTTTGGTTGTGGTAAAGTAACTAGTTTTCGCCAGAGCAGTATTAAAATAGTAACTCCAAGGAGCAATACGTGCGAATTCTCCAAAATACTATTTCTTAACATATGTGCTAAATCAAGCTGTACTTAGATAAACGCTGATTCATTTAAAGCATATGTGAAAGTTCTACGTTAAAATTTGATGTGAAATTAGCCCAGACGTACAACTATACTGAGAACCAACTGTGCACAAATTAGTACCAAACATCAAACATAGACAATGACAGTGCAATAAATGACTTCAAATGACACAATCTGCAGGATGTCTTCCCAACTGTGATTAGAATTAAACTTAGTGTACCACTGAATTATTACCTTACAAATATCATCCTCCCCAGCTCAAAGGCAAGTATTTGCTTCGCACAAGATGACAGGGACATAATGAGTGTACCACGTGTTTCTAAACTTTAAGTGTTTCGTCAGACGTAGATAGCCTGTCTAGCGAAGCTGTATGACTTCTTGTATGTAATCAATGCTCATTTGCAGCAAGATGCGAGAAAAGCGCTGTGCCACTCATATGTATGTTTAGCACTAAGCAGAAACCACCGTATTGTAGTTAAGCGTTGCTACTGCTCAACCAATTGTTCAAATATATTAGGCAAAGCGATATTTTACTGATTAGAAGGAGTGTTGATGGTATTTGTTAGTTTATCCCAGCTGCTGAGAAGTCCAATTAGTCTAACCCCAATCCAGCGGCCGGATCAAAGGAACTCAACTTCATCACTCAAAAGTTTAGTGAACCCAGTAATCTACATTATATCTTAAACGATGCGAACTAGTATTCGTGGGCATCCATACCGATTGCCATCAAGGCAGCTTGCTTGATACGTAACGGTGAATTATAGCCAAAACATATTTACATAAGTGATGACTAAAAGTGTTTTCTGGAATTATACTTTTACCCGCTACTTAGAAACAACTCTAGTGGCGGCTTACGATTTTATTTTTCACGTCATAACTGGATCACGCATGCCGTCTAAAATTACGAAATCCGTGTTACGATAACATAACCTTAATATGTGAGTCGGTTTGTCTGCTAGTGATGTTGGTGTGTGCGTTCTACCTAAACTTGGGGAATAGCTACTTCCGGGGCAATGCAGACAAGTTTATTGGTCATTGCCAACTCTACATGTTCAGTTCACTATCTGGCTGTAAAATTTTGTTTACCAATATTGCCGGCAGTATTTGTGAAAGTACCTTGTATGGTTTCGTTGTTAGAAATATTCTCTTATTATTGGCAACCTAATATCATGTTGCACGAAATGCAGTGCAACGTGCATTTCTAACAATATAACAAAGTTGGTTATATCATGAAGGACTCGATGAAGATAAATTACTGAGATTTGTAATGTATAGCATTACATTCTTAGAGGTCATTTCTTGATCTGTAATAACTTAGTCTGGCAGAATTGGAATTTTAAATCGGTCAAGTATCTCATGTGCTTTGTGCCTTATAGCCAGTTCCTAGAATGCTAATCCAGCAATGAGCCGAGCTTTTCCATATGCACGTTTACGTGTCATCTCATTTTGCCTGCACAAATGGTAAGTTACCAAGTGTACAAATTAATGGGCATCCAGTGTGACAGGTGTATCCATATACAACGAAATTTTCGTGTAAACTAGGTGCCGCTTTCCTAACGCTATTAATGTGCATGGCGTCATACACGGCCAGTTACATCAGTGCGCTCTCAGATGTAGCTTTCAAAGCCAACGGACGCCACAATGCTCAAGGAACAACTAGTTATCTGCATTCTAGGCGGTTAGATTTAGTTCTTCATAATGTTTATCCGAAAGTCTATCCGCAAACCAGATGCTCAGTCTTAGAGCTACTCAGTAGAAGTGGGTTGATTAAGCAGCTATCAGCAGTGACTTGTGAAGCTTTGTCCCGCAGCTGGACAATTATTCTATATACTAATTCATTCTACCAACCATATGAAGTGTTTTATCCTAATACTGTTTTGATGAGTTGTACCCAGCTTCACATTTCCTCTATTTAGCTAATAAACTGCGTTAGGCTTTACATAACTAAATATACCAATGTGATAAAAATCATAGGGGGTGTAGAAAGTTAAGATGAAACAAACCTAATATATATGCAAAATAAACGCTAAGCAACAGCTCAACAATTCAATACTATTTAGCAACGATTATTTTATCAATTAACATTTATTAGTATGTAGAAATATGAAGATATGGCTTCAGTTGAAAATCAGTTATTCGTTCTTCGCTAAATAGATGGATATAGTTAGTTAATATATCGTGTAAATTGGCAACCAAGGTTTAAGTTGTAGTGTACTCAAAAGTGGGTTAATTAAGCTTAACTCCACTGGATCTAAGCACTACATGGAATACGCATGTTTTAAAAGTGTCTAGCCTAGACCCTAGACAGCTATAAGTGGAAAAAGTGATCCGGTCGGTCTGATTCAGCGTGATCTAGTTAACATCCGTTTTCCGTCATTTTGAGATATTAAAGCGAATAAATGTTAGATTTCATTTAAACCCTGCATTAAGTTCTCAGTGTTTGCTATGTTGATGAAGTAACAGCAGATACCGAAAAATGCTTGAATTCTTGTCAATAGCAATTAGTATAAAAGTCAGAGTATTGGAGAGTAAGTAAAAAAATACGTCACAAAAGCGCCTCATCAGCTCGAAATTTGTTGGTCGTGCGCTGACTCAAAACAGTCTGCCATGAATCTTTTTAATCAAACAAGCTGCAAACGGCTGGTAACATGTTATGCAACATAGCTGCACGGGGATCCAAGTGCAATGGCATGAAATTGGTATAAATAGAGACCACCGAGTTCTCTGTGACCTGAAAAGGGTGTCCGTTATATTTCAATACACAAAGAAAACAACAAGTTTCCATCTTGGGAAAGGAGACTGTGTTGTATTTCGCTCAAATAATGTTTGGACGAAATAGCTCAGTTTAAAACTCGTTTGTATGGATTCCTCATTTAACATCGAAGCTGTAGCCGTAATCAGAGGACTTTTGAAGTAGAAGTTGACTAGATCCGCAGTTTGCTGAAATGGAGTGTTATCTGTGTAAAGACCAGAAGGTTATAAGTTTCGTTATTGATCCGACAACGATTTACTTGTTGGATTGAGGCGCCTTCTGATTATTACCCTAGGCGATAGTTTGGCCTTTGCAAAAAGGAAATTGAAACGCCATGGCCTTTTTAAACAACCATGAGTTCTGAACCTACTTATTAATGTGCTGTGTAGCAGTAAAACAGGTTACATTGGAGAAGGAAGAGTGATTTGCCATAGGTAAATAGCATATGCCTACTAGTCTCGTAGGATGTCCGCAGTACATAGTAAAAGAATCAAAATATACGTGATTCATCAGTTTAAGCGTCTACCGATATAACTGCACTCCTGCATAACGGAAGATTGAAATCGAACTAAATATGCGCACACAAAGTAATATAGGGAGTAGTTATAACTCGCGTACTCCGTGAGCAAATATAAAAATGGAAACGACAACGTGCTGCTTCACTGGACAGTTATGATACATACATTCAGCTTGTGTGTATCCAGAATATCCAAGTGAACAGTGATGCAGGTTTTCTGTCATCCACTTAGCGAAGGGGCAGCTGAGCACAAATTTTGCCTGGCGTTATAATGTCTTCCGAATTGCAGGGACTATATCAAATAATATGATAGGAAAGCTTTTCAGCAAGACGTTTTTTTGAAAAGCGGTAGTCTAGGATCACAGGTAACATTGGTGGGGAGATTTATGTTCGGGACACCCAAAGGGAGAAATCATTTTGTCGACAATCAAATAGACTAAATTGCGAACCCAGTTTTAGCTGCTGGCTTCTCAGCTGGTAGTTTGGCTTAGCTGCAAGAAGTTGCCTTCTGGGTGAATTGAGCTTCTCAGTATTAAGTAAAACATGATGAGACCTCGCTGACGTTGATATTCACCCCTGTACATTCTCAGGGCGTGCTGCCTGTGCTGGTAGAGGAGGTGAAAGAGTCTCTCACGAATTTCTTCACGCTAACTTTACAAGTGCCTTTACAAGTGCTAACGTCACAAGTAACTCAACTTCACGCTTGCGCTAGGGACGCCAGGTCTGGATCGCATATTCCACATGGAGCCTCAAGTAGGTGTTTAGCATTTGCGAAAGGAGTGATGACTGGACCTCCGTGGGAGTCCGAGGTGCTGACTGGCACCTTTTGTCACCTTTTTGGCCTGTGTTTAACGGTCAATACCATTCTGCACTATTAACTTGAGGTCGCTTTCCTGGGAAGCACGTTGCAACTGTTAGTCCTCAAGTCGGTATTCGTTAGGAACCTGATGGCATATGCTCACAACTTTGCATTTCGGTATTCGGATGACGACTTATAGGCCCTGCCGAAATCGCTAAGCAGGGCTATGTGATCGTCCACCGTTGTGCTTTCACGCCAGATTTGCACATCTTCTGCAATGTTGCGAAGTTATTTTGCTGTTTGTTGTTTGTTGGTAATATTTAGGAAGAAACGTGTTTCCAGTACCGCACTTTGGGAACACCACACTGGGCCACAGTTGGTTTGGAAATGAAGATTCAGACTTTCGCTATCAGCTGAAGTTGACCGAAGAAGTTGCTAATCTATCCCAGCACCTGATCATCGATTCGATAGCTGAATCTTGTGAAGGAGAATGCGGTGTTCCAAGCGACTGGACGCTTTAGAGAAGTTCAAGTGGACGACCTCAACTCCTAATCTGGCATTGTCTGATTCTGTTCAGCTTGCTTGGGGTAGAAGCTAGTTTATTTTGCAATAACAATTTCGTTGGATTCCGTACAGTTATAAACTATGATGCCGACCCTTCACAACCTATCCTATGACAGCCTCTGCCATAATACCTTGTAGTAATTTGGACAGAACCGAGAGCAAAGTGATTGGACGGTAGTTAGAAGGCTCCGCACTATTTCCGCTTTGTAAATAGTAGTGACTATTGTATGTTTCCACATTGTGAAAACATGTATTTCTTTAAGACATCGTTGAAAGAACAGTTAATGCTTCAGCCGTATTCATTGCAGCTGTATTAAATCCCACCTTTCTGATATCGTCCATACCATGAGATTTAGGCGCACGCAATGACAATAGGATTTACTTCACATTTGCTGCCTTGAACTGTACGTGATTTAACCTGCGGTACTTTGGCAGCTATGTTACTAACTGTGAAGTGTTGATGAACTGCTCGCAAAACGCGTTTCCCACCATCTTTTGACCGTAGAACAGTGAACCCACGCTGCAATCTGCGAAGTTTGTTGACGTGCTTGCGCAGGATTTTGGGATTAGTACTGAATTTTGTCGCCAAGTTCTGTGGGTGTTAGATTTAGTCCCTACGGATCTACTTGATGCAGTGGTTTCTTTCCGTTGTGTAGGTATTCCAAGCCTGATTACTCCGACACACTTACTAAGCTTGCCAGGCTGAATCACATGAGGCCAAGCATTTTCTAGTCTGGCCCGTTAGGTAGGACTAGGTTTGCTTCGAAGGAAAGCTTTTCTTTGTGGCGCATTTGCCACTAAACCGGTGAGTTGCGTGACGAAAGATTTTCAGGTGACATCGGGCGGCTGCTTGGCTAGGAACGATGTAGTCGGTTTTTGAACAAAGACGGAACTTATGTCCTAATGGGTGACAACGATGGTTTCATCATCATTTCCTCTGGTGTATTCCGCTTAGCAGACGTAACCAAAAACAACTTCGCGAGATCGCTAAGGCCAAGTGCTGAATCCATAGTAATCATGTGGACCATTAGTTCCTTGCTGGTGAGTACAAAGTAGAAAACAGTTGATTCGGACCCTTTCAGGTTCGCGTGGAAAAGAAGACATGGTTATATAGAGGTAATTCGTCGATTACCTATTGTAAGTTAATCTTAAGTATATCGCTATGATGTGCTTGGACTTTCTTTGCGTACTGCCTGAACTCCTTACCAGAAGAACGTGACTGTATGACAGTGTTAACTTTTGCCACATTGCAGACGCCAGGCAGTGACCCATTTCCAGGGTGGGCATTGGAGGTCAACTGACTATTGTAAGTTTGCACACGGAACCACGTCTAAATTGCAAATGGCATCAAACAGAATTACAACTTGCGTTTCTAAATCGCTCATGATATCAACATTACTTGTCAGAGAGTTAGGGAAATCCCGCAGAGAAGAGCAATCTTAGTATCGGTGAACTTCATGTTTAGCCATGATTGGTGGCCTTGATTATGTCTCATGGCGTGGTATCTTGACGAATCCGAATTTACTGAGAATATCTTGTGTGGTTGTATACAAGCAGCTGAGGGACTCAGAGGATAGAAGCTTATTTGTGGATGCTAATTTCCGCTTATGGTCTACACTGACCCTTGTGGCATCGGGTGCCTCTCAATTTTTGTGAAACTGCCGACAAATTTCTTTGGACTACTCAGGATTGTTGTTTAGGGCACTGAGTGTCAGCAATCGGATGACAAACTTGACCTCCTTCAGCTGCTTGTGTGTTTTGACGGTGTCTCTATTTGTTGCTGCATGGTGATTGCGTTTCACAGGTGGACTACTTCTTAGATTTATGTTGTCTTTTGTTGGTCGTGGCTCCATCACCTTCATACATATTTTAATGGCAACATTTAGCTTATTTTGTGCCACAATTTGATTAGCCCTACGATAACCAATATGGATTTCAACGTTACTTGCATCATTCTGCCGTCACGGTTTGTGTAGTTAGATTAAAATAGTAGCCTCGATGTCGTGGTAGTGATTATGTTTTCGGGTGTATTTCAAGCTTGAAGCATCATTCATCCAACTCGTGAGCTGTATCCTCTAGTTCGCTTGATGCCTGAAGCACCGGTACGTCTTGGACAGTGATCGATGTTGCATCTTTGTCTGTACGGAATCCGTCCGAATTTCCTTTGTATTTCTGACTTTCACTCCACGGAATAACTGTTAGATTTTGAAAATTGCATGTTTTGGAGTTGATTTGAGCGGCTGACAGAATTACTGTATCTGCATCGTTTCCTGGCTAAAGCGTTACTTGAAGTTACCTCGGTTTACCGTTGTGTGTTGAGTTTGAATGATTTAGAAGGCCAATCATACAATCCCGAATAGACGGGGTGTGTTAGTTGTTACGGAGTGTTCTACTATTTCCGGTCGTCTAGGAGTTTGGTACTGGAATAAGTTGCCTGGAATTTAGGAGTACCGTGGCACATAATTTTTAGCGCACTTTGTTTTCGTCTGGTGTTTTGAATTTTAAAAGCGTGTGACTGCTTTCTTTCTTATGACAACAATTGGAGTCTCACCTCCGAGTATAGTAGTAGCAGCATTAAATGCGACTGGTTTGGCATAGGTCGAGTCCACGGTGGATGGTGTTACATTCATGTGGGCTGCAGCAAGTTGCGCACTTGCGTTAATGAAGCATGTGTCGCGAACGCGTACTTGGGAGCGGCCCATTGTTTCTGTGTGAGCAACGCTGCATCGCTGCTCTTACGTGTCTTCTGGCTGCTCTGTTCAGAAAATGACCTTGAGATTATTCATGAAGTTCAGAGCACTGACTTGACTGGTTTAAACAGGACAGACATCATGGCGGCTGGTTGCTCAACAATGTGGGTCAGCCTGTTGCAGTTCAGCGCCAAGACCGCTAAATATGTGACCAGTGGAATAGTCGTACCTGCAGTGCAGACCCAGAAGGAATCGGTTATAGAATGGTGTTTTTTATATCATTTTGATTTCACCAATTACACAGGGAGAAATATTCTGCAATATGTTTAACATCCTATTTTAATGTTTACAATTCCAAGACAGCTTATAACAACACATTTAACTGTTGACTGCGATATTTTAGCCCTAAGTTTCCTTGGTCAAGCAGTGTGTGTCCTTGTGACCCCCATCTTGCCAATATCGTTTGTCGGCAGATTGATTTTGAAAGTTTTTCGTCAAATAGTTAGTGGGACTGACACACAGTAGACTGCTGTTCTGGGGTAGGAGGTGACGTAGATTTCTTGTGAAGTCAGCGACCCGCTCTTACATCGAAGCAAGATCACATGATTCCGGTGACTGTTGTGATCGCAAGGCGTTTGTCTGGCTTGTCGTCGTAAAGTGGATGCACGTTCATGCTGCTAAGGCTTAACACCACAGCCCTGTATGTTAGTTTCCGTTCACTGGTTCGTCAAAATGCCACACGTTCGGGATTTTTCCGCTGTTAGTTTTATTATGCTGATCGTGGCAGGTTGACTCAGCTGACACGATAGAAAATTTTGTCGAGCTCCGCCGACGCAGCAACTTGGTCAGCTGATGAGGTTGGCTCGGCGGTGCAAGCGTGGCCGCTGTAGACACAGAAGGGCAGTTAGCATTTGCAAAGTTGGTTGGAACTACCGAACGTCACTCTAGAGGTGGATGAACAGCAGCTTGATATAAAGCCGCTGTAAAAAGCTAGAAAATTCCGAGTATTAGCACTGGAACCTGGTTGATGTGACGAAACTAGTAATGAAAAATCGACTATTACTCGGAGCACCTTGTGTTTGAAAAGGGTACGAAAATACTTGCAAAACCATTGCCTATCCTTACAAACCTTATGAGGAATAAAAGCACACAAAGAAGAATTGATTTTTAAAAAATCAAACCTTGATCTGTTGACATGAATCTTGGAAAACACAAAATATCAGGGCTTCATTGTTGCCACCGCTGTTTACGCTAACTGCGGCGATAACTTCAGCTCGGATGTACACAACCTCGAAATGGCTAACCTGCCTTTCATGTATGGAAAGCCGCTTTAAACTGCGGTAAAATTCTACGCTCAAGCATTCTTCTACGAAAGCTATGCGCATGGTTGAAGTACAAATATATAAACTCCGTATACATGTATGTCTGTTCAGCAAGACCATAATTGGAAAGCTTCACTCACTCTGTATTTTCAAAAGCTCGCCAACAACTACTTGCAAGATAACTATGAGAAGCGAAACCGCTAGACATTTACGTATACGTTACAAACAAATATTATGTGTCTTACTAAGAAAATGTAGCATTGGATGAATACTTGTATTATTACTAGAAAAAATTCCAAATACAAGGGTAAGAAAATGCAGCACTTATAAATAGACCTACTGAAAGAGACAATACTTTGTTTAGATAGCTCTATAAGGTCGCAGAAATTGCCGTTTAGGAGAACAAAAGCAATACAAACCACAGATTCCCGAGATGTCATTTTGATGTCAGAGTAAGACCGCTTTTTTCACAGCTGTTCGTGTACTGTCAGCCTACTTCCTATACAAAGAAGTTGGATCATAACGACTGATTACAGTAGTTTACGAAAATTATGAGACACTCTGAACCTGCATTATTTGTCGACTAACTTTATCTAACCGAATCCAGTTGTATTACAGGTTGTGGCGACAAACCTTGTTCAAATCTGCCTTTCAGTGATCAAATTGCGACAAATCGAAACAGCTTTCCCTGCCAAACCACTATTCCCTCCGACATTTGATCGATATAACAATGGGTTCCTTTTCCATTCTTCATTACTGAGTGGATCAACTACAGTTAGTGTAAGTAATTCAGTCCTATGAGTCCAACCCAGTTACCTTGCAGACAATACTGGATATGTCGAAGCAAAAAACAGCACCATTTGATCATGTTTGATATCTGCAAAAGGCAAGGTATTACTGCACTTGGGGTCCAACGCCTCGTTGCCACCCTGTATTTCAAATGGTTAGGCAAAAGAATTGCTTACCTAGGTTTTTTGAAAAGATGAGTTGTGTGTAAGGAAAAGGCAGGTCATTCATTAGGGCCAGGGATAGCATAGGGACCAAGAACTTCGGCTCTCAACAAATCGCAACAACAGGCGGAATTTCGGTCATCAATATCAAATTATTTTGCTAAACGGCATTAGATTTAACATCTGTGCGAATCGGCTACCGACAACCTGATAACTCACTACATCATCATGCAGTAGGTCCCGGAGGTAGAGGAAATAACGGTGTTCTCGCAATTCCTTGCGTATCCAGTCTTTAGGGGAATATCTGAGGCTGCCCTACTCACCATTGGCAAATAGAAACATTATTAAAATGTATGCGCTTACGTTATCGCTTTTAAGATGTTACCTGTTCACTTGATTGCAACGTTGCAAAAGCGAGTCATCTCTCTTTATTTGTTCTAATTGCTTTTCCTCATCTACATCAGTGAACGATGAACACCGACCTTTCACAAGTAAAAATCCATGTACTTGGCGGGTCGCGTAGGATGGCTGGAGTGAACATTAAAACCAACATAAATTTAAGCATAAGTAAATAGTCCTTTTCTGCGTCTACCGATGCAAATACACCGCTGCATATCGATCGTCTGGAATAGAAATGGGATGTGCACACGCACACTATTATAGGGAGCATTTATATTTCATTAACTCCGTGAGAAATAAAAGGTGGGAAATGACTACGTCAATTCGTGTTTTAATTCATTTGACCCAATTTAGATGTACTCATAAAGACACGTATGAATGCATCGGCCGCCGAGTTGCGGAGACGACCGTTAAGCACATGGTTAAGTTTGCGTTATTTCGCCCTCCAAGTGGAACAAACTTTATCAAGTAATGCAAGTTGGCAAGCGTGTAATCAATACTTTTTTGTAAAGCCGTAGTTTAGGGCTAGGGATCACGTGATTTGGAAGAGAGTTATAAGCACAGGATGCATGTAGAGAGAAAAGGTTTCGCCGCAAATCTAGTCGACTGTAGTGTGTAGCCACTTTGATCTGATGGTCTCTTAGTTTGGTATTTTGGCTCAGCTGCAACAGATTGTTACACGGGTCAATTATATTTGTCAGTATTATGTAAACTATATTGAGGTCTACTTGCTGACATAGATATTCACCACTATGCCATCTCAGGGAATTCAGCGTGCGCTGATAAAGAAATGGAACTAACCCCTAAGGAGTTTGGTTGCTGTAGGTTGTGAACCTTCAAGAACATTGATGTGATGCTTGCGCCAGGGATGTCAGGCCTGGATTGCCTATTTCACCAGGGGCTTTACATGGGCCTTCTATATTTGCGGAAAGACTGCTGGCTCGAAATTTCTAAAAGCACACCGAAAGAGTCCGAGATGTTGACTGGCTATCTTTGATACCTTTTCAGTGTGCTCAAGCAACCAACATCTTATTGCATGGTTACCCCGTGGTCGCTTTTGTTGAGAGCACATTGTTACTGCTTGTCCCTAAGTCGATGTTTTTAGTAAGCTGATGGCGCATGCTCACAACTTTGTACTTCGCCGCGTTGAACTTGAGCGGTTTATCGCATGACCATGTATAAGCCCTATTCAGGTCGCTCTGCAATGCCATGTGATCATCTGCTGTCATGAAGTCAAGCCATATGTTGACACCATCTGCAAATAGTAAGAAATTCGAGTGTAGTACACTGGCAGAATCTTTCATGAATAGTAGGAATGAAAGTGGCCGCAGTACCGATCCTTTTGGCACATCACATTGGGCATCAATTGGGTCAGAAATGCAGCTGAGGACCCTCACACTCAGTTTAGGTTGAAGGAGGAAGTTGCCGATCCAGCCCAACATAGGGTGACTGATGCCATAGCTTCGAAGCATGTGCAGGAGAATGCGGTGGTCCAAACCATCTAACGCTTTCAAGAAGTCCAAGTAGACGACATCGACTCCCACTCTGGCATCGGCTGACTCTGTCCAGGTTTGCAGCGTAAGACCGATTTCGGAGGAATCCGTGTTATTGTGACACTAGGATGATGTTGCTCACAAGATATCTCGTTAGAGCCGCTGCAGTTATACGTTCCATTATTTTGGTTAAAAGGGGAGGAGAGTGATGGGACAGTAGTTCGAGGACTCCGCACAATTACCACTTTGGTTAATAGGAGTGATTGCTCCTCATTTCCATGTTGTTGGAACTTGCATTTTGTGGGGACAACGTTGAAAGTAGCAAGCGATGTGAGCTGTGTCAAAAGCGGTTGAAATAATGATTCACTCTAGAAAGTGTGGAGGAAGTGTTTGTAAAGCAAGTTGGCAGCATTTTTGCAGTTTGCGTCAAAGCATATATCGCACGTAAAACTGGGATACCGCTCTGTACCCTCCGGTGCTTTCAGACGTGTCTATACAGCAAAATTGGATGTTTACAAACTTCTGCCGCTAAGTTCTCTTGTTGTTGCTTTTTCATCGCAGATCAAGTCGACGCAGTGGTGTCCTTGATTTGTGTAAGCATCCTAGGTCAAGTTATTTGGACGCACTTTTTATGTGCGCCAGGCTGCATCCTTTGACGGCATTCTTTTCCAATACGGTTCGTCAGGAACAAATTCACTTGTTTTGCGCAAAGGACCTTGCTTTCTGACGCATTTGCCACTAGCTCAGTGAATCGGGTAACCGACAACATCCAGGTGACATCGGGCGGCTTCTGGGCCAGGAAGGACCAGTCGGTTTCTTGAACGAGTTTGAACATGGCATCGTAATGTGTAACTGTCTAGGTTTCCACGTTGTTCTCACTGATACACTCCGAGTAACAGATGTAACGAAAAAGCAACATCGAGTGATCGCTACGGCCAAGTGGTGAATCTATGGTCACGGTGTTGACCATTAGTTCTTCGTTAGAGAGCACAATGTCCAAAACAGAGGATGTGTCACCGGTTCGGAATCGAGTGGGAGATGTGACATGGTTGTATAGAGGTATATCTGCGATCACCTGTCGCAAATCCGTTTTGAATTGTTCGCTGTGAGATGCTGGATTTTTTATTCCATGAAGGTCGAAGTCCCGCACCAGAGGGATGTAACTGTGTGCTCGTGCCAGGACTCGTTTTATTGCAGAAGCTAGGCACTGGTCTATTTTCAAGGTGGACATTGGAGGACAGTAAACCATAGCTAGTAAGCACACATCACCCTGTTTTAGGTGCATATAACACCAAAATGAATCGACGACTTCCGTTTCTGGCTCGCCAATGATAACAACCTGCAATTCGGATCGATAATACCGAAGTACTCCTCCAGCTCTGCCAGGTAGATCGTTTCGTATGGAAATCATGCCGGGTGGTGCAGTCTAGGCGTCAGTGATCTCTCTGTTCAGCCATGGTTCGGTGATCTTAAGTAGGTCCAGAATTGTGGAGATCAGATGAATACGAAGTTCGGTTAATATGCTGAGATCTTGTGCATTGGTGTGCAACCAGGTGATGGTTTCGGTGGTTAAAAGCGCGTCTGTGTATTGAAGCACTGGGTTCTTGTTATCATTCTATATAATAACACGAGAAGGCGGTTGTTACAAGATGATTTCATTCCGTGCTTTCTGGTTACACGCAAATGAGCAACTAACTAAACGATCACCAAAGAGAAAAGATCAATAATTTGTATGCTGACGGAAAGGAGTGGGCACTGAACGCTAAAAGCTAAAACAGCATCAGAGAGATCTTTGTTGTGCCTTCAACCCTTCCCTCTTTGTTCTGTCAACGGCAGTTTTACACAGTTAGTGAATTTACTCCTACAAACTAACGTGAGTTGCCCGGTGATCGTGACTTTTCGTCCATGTAGCTCCATCAGCTTTAACCTCTATTAGCATCCTCCAGATAGGAGTTAGTAAGCCGTTTCAGGTTCATATTAATAGGCTTCAAGTTATTATGGCGCGAAATCTTGCAGAATTGGCCGGGGGCACTGAGCGTTACGTTAGCAAGCAGAGAGAAAACGAATGCGTAATTTCTCCTTGTCAATCTTGCATTTAATCTTCACGAGTACATCAAGAACTTGTATTGTGTCGTTCGTGACTCATCTTTTCAGAAATTTGAAGCAGTACCTTCCCTTTATCATTTTAAACATAAAAATGAGAAGACGAACGTTGCACGACGATAACAGGTCGTGCTTTATGATCACATGCAAACGAGCAACATACTAAACGATCACTAACGGGAAGAATCAATATTTTGAATACTGACAGAATGCTGATTTCCGGTGTGGATTTATACCGACACTTTGGAGTCATCGCCGTATTTATTTTTGTAGCGGCGCCGACGCAGGCACTTGGAACATACCGCGTTGTTGTGTAAAAAAATCTCAGTGCCAGCAACAGGACAATCATCTTGTCCTCCTTCATCTGCCGGCCTGTTTGGACATTATATCCGTTCTTCGATGGAATGGTATTTTTAAATTCTGTGCTCAGTGATACTGCGTCTATCGTAAACTTCTTCTCTTGTACTTGTTTTGTGACGTGAAACCTTGCACTTGGCTTCCTTCAGCATGTTGACATTACTGAAAGAAATTCAGCTTAGCTATGGCAAAGGAAACTTAATCCTGTGATACAAACTATATCGTTCATATGTGTTTGAAAGTGATAAAAATGTAAAAGCCCTGTGGATGCTTCTCCTAACAATTCTCTATCACACGCTGTGATAACCGAAGCCATTGTCAATCCAATGAAAGTTATAAACTACACTGCGCTTTGAAACGTGCAAGCTTGCTTCTACATATAGATGATTGTTGCCAGTCTTTCGAAAATTAAAAGGGGGTTTTGTACTGAAGCACTAGATTATTCCATGAGATAAGACTTGCAGGTACAGACCTGAGTTTCTATAATTTGTACAACTCCTTGAAAAATTTCTTTTGCTTTCTTTTAGTATTCCATAAAGCATTAATGTGAGACGTGAACATCGTCGAGGGCTCGTGGGCTTGGTTAACTTAGTACACAATAAGGCCAGTTCAGTGTTTTTTGTCTTACCTTAAGGCTCAACTACAGTCAAACTCGAGTTAATTTTGAAAAAATGTTCAGTCTTTGTGAAAAGTGTCCATGAAAATCACCGGGAACATTGCTGTTTAATTGGTTCTCGAGATTAGACACAATTTAAAAATTCTTCCGCCGCTGTGCGTAGTACATCCGTCGGAATAGTCCACTTAAATAACCAGGAAAATTAGGCAAGTTTTGCGGTAAGGCTTAAAATACGCGAACGTTATTCCTGAAAATTGCCAATTCTCATTGTCAAAAATCGGTCAAGCAAAACACACTAGCATGAACAGAAGGATGGTAAAATAGATGCTTCCACTCTGCGGTCTTAGAAGGCGAAGAAAAGCAAGAAATACCCCAAGCTACATGGGATGAAGAATTTATCTAGGCTTATTCGTCTTAGCATTGTACAGAAATGGCCTGGCTATACAAGTATCTAACCATAGTACTTGGTGATGTTCCGATCTCGGCATAACTTAATACATTGAAGGTAATGATTATACACCAATTAATTGGTTGCTGATGCCTACTAATTGTCAAGCTGACTGGGAATAGCTCATGTAGAGTGAATTCTAATGAAAAAGATGGAATTGCACGAAATGCGATGAGCACTAAATCCCAAAAAGTATTAAACATTCTGTTCTGCGATAACTCCTAAAAACTCATTGTTTTACTCAACGACTGCGCTTTCCCGTAATCAAGACCATGACACCCTATGTAAGTGGTGTACTGAAGTTATAGTGCGTTTCCACGCAAGTCAACGATAACCGGTCTATTTGGAATAAAGGAAATAGAGTTAACAAACAAGGTAGTAATTGTATAGAAAACATCGTACGTGTTAGAAAGTTATTCCATGGAAGAGAAACTTGATAAGCATGAACCTGCCTCCTTCTCTAGTCGCAGATGTTTCTTCGGTCGTTGGAAGAATGGGGAACTTAGGTGTATTAGTAACTGCGGTGAATACTCACAGCTTTGAACCATTATGCTATAAGATACATGGCTCCATGGAGACGTGGATACACCGTTGTTGCAGTGGACCGCTTTAGCTATTTTCATACTAATCGCCCATGCATTTCTCCGATTCGTGGCGGCGGTGTCAAAACATTTATTAACGCTTTTTGGTGCCTCTCAGTGAAAGTCACTTATGTTACTCGTTACAATTTATCAACTGCTTGGTCCTAAAGTGCAAGCCAAAATATATAAATGTGGACCGCTGAATTTCACAGGCCAATAGTTAAATATCCCCTAGTTTTTCAAATTCAGAAGCAGACAAATTTTACCTTGATTTTACGGCGGCTGTTACTGGGGAAATAGAACAATCCCTACATTTTTTGTGGTGATTTCAATAGATATGATACCATCATCATCTTTAATCACGTTAGCTAGAGGTGGGAAACACCTCAGTTACTGTGCCTCAAGACATAAAAGAAAAAGGTGAAAAAATGCAACTGCTGCAAGCCGGCTGAGCTACCGGTAACGGATGGGCATCGTTCCGATAAGCTACCAGCTGGCTACTGTGCGTCAACAAAAAAATTACTATGCAAAATTATACAAGGCTAAATAACGAGATTATGGTTGGAGTGGGAGGCTAAGGGGGATGGGGTGGGCCAAAGAAACTCACAGCACGAACGTCACTGAGGTCGGCTCCTAGACATATGAGCAAGTGTATCCAGCCAAACGTGTTCATCGTCTTTCGGACCCCAACCAGGGAGCCGAGACGCTCCAACCGAGGCCAGCTCAGAAGTGAGGGCCTTCATTCCTCCCTAGCAGGTCATCGCTTTGTCACCTCGCCTTTTATCCACAACCCCGGCGAGCAAATAACGCACGTCGCGGGAGTCGGTGGGCTGGTATGTGTAGCTTGTGGCCGAGCCATCGGAGCCGGGTGCGTGAACTAACTGTGCTGATCGGTTTATCTCATTTTCCTGTGCGATAAATAAAACGTCGAACACGTTCTTTGCTTACGCGGAGTTCCCACCAGTTGTGAGCTAAATTGCGAAGGCACCGGTGGTCGAACCTAACTAGCCTCTTCAGGTCCGCTGCTTTAAGCGGCCAGGTTACACAACCGTACAGTTGGGTCGAACGTATCTCTGCATTGTACACTCTACCGTTCAGCGTAATGGTGATGTCGCATCAGCTCCATAAATGGCGAAGGTTAGCAAAAGCGCCCCATGATTTTGCTATGCGGTTCGTGATCTCATCTTCAATCCCACGGGCGCTGATACAACTTCCAGGTAGTTGAATTTTTGAAGGACTTTTAGCTGATCCCTACCAATGGTCAGCGTAGGAGGCGGTACAGACCAATCGTGGAGGAACTCTTTGCACCTTGATGGTGCATGATGGTGGTTTGCATGACTTCATCAATAGTGAAGATGAAGAGGAAAGATGACAACCGGCATCATTGTATCACAACGCTGGAGATATTAAAGGGCGACGACAGCTTGCCGTAAGCTCTCACTCTGCCCGTGTTAAGCGCAGATAACGCTCGGATTATATTTAAATATTTTTCAGGCACATCTTTCTTGAGTAGACAGTCTCAAAGTGCATGTCTATCCACCGAATCGAATGCCCCTTTGATATCGAGGAAGACGACAACGGTGGACCGCCATTATATTTAGGGGTGCTCCAACAAGTGACGCAAAGTGAAGATGTGGTAAATGCAGCCACGGTCTCGACGAAATCCGGCTTGCTGTTCACGAATCTGGTTTTCACGAGTGCCAGTTTGTAAAGGATGAAAGACCCAAATAATTTGGAGGCGAAGGAGATCAGACTGATTCCTTTATGGCTGCGGCATTCCGACCGTGAGCCTTTTTTGTATATTGGGACTGTGATAGAGCGGCTTCAGTCAGTTGGGGCAATCTCCTGCTCCCACAGTTTTACTAGTAATTCGTATAAATTATCCACAAGATCAGGGTCGCAGAAGATGAAGTGGGCTGGAGGAAGATTACCTGGTCCCGCGGCTTCAACAGTTCGATCTCATGTTCTACGTCTGAGCTAGTGGGTGGATTCAAAGTTGCAGCACACGGATAGGGGCTATCAGCGGCTGGTGAGAAATCTAACTAATCCGGCCGATTAAACTGCCATTCAAAGTGCTCAGCTCAACCCTCCAAGCGTTTTGATATGTTGCGGATAGGCTGTTCAGTCTCGTCAAAACTGTTTTACTAATACCAGGCCTCCTGCTGCCGGATTCCCGTATCAGCCGGAGTAACTTACAGTGGTTACCAAGGGCAGCGGCCATTTCAATTTCGGAAGCACGATGAGACCACCAAGATTCGCGGTCTCTCTTCAGACTATCACGGGGTTTGCCAGGAGCTCTTTGCGAGTTTCATTGCGTTCGCTTCCAGCCGGAATATGCCAGCAAGCATCGATAAGTTCCATAGACTGCGAAGAGACCCAATGTCCATGTTGGCAATTAGATTTACCACGTGCGAATTTTTCTGCTGCTATTAGGGTCTGGTGAATATGAGACCAGTGAGCTTCAATCGCATCCAGTGAACGATTACTCAACTCGCATGTCAGCGTACTTTGATAGACATTCAGAACAGCATGGCTTCGCAAGTTGGCTGGTGGCATTGCGCTCACAACGTCTTCGTGGGCGTCCGCCAAAGCGCCTCCGCAGGTCAGCACATACAAGTACATGGTCGGTGTCTACACATGTGCTCCAAATCGAGCGACAGTTCTGGATGCAGCCTATCCATCGGTAACTTATCGTGATGTGATTGATTTGTGTCCATAGCTGGTTCAAGGCTGTTGGGCGGCAAGTCACCAACCGGCAGGTGCTGTGTCGAAAATTAGTGCTCCCAAGAAATAAGCAAACACCTTCACCCTGATGAACGCACCAATCACGATTATCATTACGCGAGCCTACACCATGCTGGCCGCCCAAATGCAGCTCATCAGTGGATAATTTTCCGACTTGAGCGTTCAGATCCCTAGCCAGCACTACAGTGTCCGACCTTCGTCTGTGACTAAGGAGCTCCATCAGTTGACGATAGAAGTCGTTTTCTTCCGAGTCATCGATAAAGTTTGTCGGTGCATAGGCAGCGATAACGAATAGACACTTGGCAGTCACATGCTACTTCGAAGCTTTGAACGAGCCAGCCAATCGGACCGCACACATCTGGCTACTGATTGGAATCCAGTCAACCAAAGAAGCTTCAGCCCGGGGACTCAGGTTGATACCAACACCGGCTTGGCCGGTGCTCGAACCTGCATCGTCAGCAGAGAGGCACAATGAGAAAGTATTGTGTCACCTGAAGGGGATCGCAAAGTGAGCAGAGAGCTAGGGTCTTGCAGTCGGGTCTCCGATAAGCAGCAGATATCGATCGAGAGGGTCTCTAATGTTCGGGCAAGTGCTACCTATTGACCGTTCTGAAGCAATGTGCCAACATTGAGGCATGTCAATCTGAAGGAGGATCGATGGCTCCAAATGGAAGCCGATGAACTGGGCTTGACCCCTTGCTTGGACGTGAGTTTTTCGACAGGGCTGGAATACCGCTCCGCATTCACATGTGAGTTGAAACTAAAAGACAAGCGACTATTAAATCAAGGTGGGGGAGGGCCGAGATTCTGAGGTTGAAAAGAGGGGGGATACCAGTGAAGCTGGAACGGGACGATAAGGCTGAACAAGCGTAGGAGGGAGAAGCAGTAGACGGGAAGGTTTGAGTAGCAGCATCCAAAACCCTAGGCCTTGTTTAGTCTGCCAGGTGTAGGGTGGCGCAAGACTCGAGTTGGACCTAAGTTGACTTGGCAGAGGCAATTGATGTCACTGACTAGCAAACTGGGTGCCGTTGGTCCGTCTCGCATTCCGGGCTGGAGTCTACGTGACGCCTTGTGCTTGGCTCGAGACTTTACAGGACATGGCTAGCAGTAGACACCAGTGTTCGTCTGCTGCCGTCTCCTAATCGGATTGCCTGTTTAAAGCATGTTTGGTGCTGAGTTATCTGCGGGGTAATGGCTGATTATGACGCGTGGCAATGAAAGCCGAAAGGAAGCTGTCTCGCCGATGCCGCCTTATCTTTGCACGATAGCCAGCTGTTTGTGGTGGTATGTTGTTTACACCAGGTGTAGGCGCCTTGACCCTGAATGTTTACTTAGGGCATTAATGTTTTCAGGTAAGTTCCTCTTCTCTCCCTCTTCTTATTCTCTATTTCATAGGTCCTCATGGTTGTATGGCAGCGAAGCATCAGTTTAAATGGCTGATGTACTGTTGTTGTCGTTGCTGATGATGATTATGATGATGATCCAAACCCTTATCCAACTCGCACGATACGGCAGATAAGGCGCCGTTAATTATCCTCTGCGGTGACCAGGGCCTCAGCAATCTGTTTGAAGAGAGAATTATTATATTGCGTGGGCAGGATACCATCAGGTTGCTCAGGCCTAGAAAGGAGAACGATTATGGTTCTCAACCAAAGCCTTTGGTTCAAAAACCTGACAGCAAAGCAGCGGGTTCGGAGTTGGGCTACACGGAGTCAGTTTTAAGGAATAAGGAGTCACAGGCATTTCAACTCCTTACCTGGAGGACCAGGAGGCTGAGTTTGTCTAGCCTCTAACCATTAACCAATCTGCGATGAGTGAGTCTGAAAGTGCAAAAGCACCAGCCAGCATAGCTCACTGGAACAATGAGGCACACAAACCATCGCACCAAGGTAAGGTCCAGCTGAATGCGATGGAGATATGACATAACATTCTTTACAAATCTTGAGCTCCATAATACTGTAAAATATCGCACCAACTTACAGGCAACCCTGAATTTGTTATTTGCTAATAATCTAAAGCAGCTCCGATCATTCTACAGTCAAGTAATCCCCTGTTATTTTCAATAAGACAAACCACAAGCATGTTACTCGCTGCGATGATAGTAGAGGAAAACAGAGGCAATTCCTCTATTCATCCATGGTGGGGCTGGAACATATGTTGGCTTTCACAACCTAAAGCTTTTTTCAAACACAGATGTATCAATATACCGTGACCAAGTGACAGTTTATCTAAACTGTGTAATGCGCCCTGTTGCCCGATAGAAACCAACATCTGTGCTTCTCGCTTTTCTTCACTATGTCTCAGGCAGATTGGTAGGCTGAAGGATAGAGATTACAAAGCAAATATCGTGTGCCAGTGAAGTCCCTCACTGGCCGTGTACAGAAAGCAGTTGGACGCTCAATCAATTTTACATCCAAACAACATTTATCCTAAAGTATACAGGATGATGAAACAGCTCAGCGGAGTTATTTGTCAAATCACAAATTATGATGTGAAGGTAGCAGCATTAAATGCTAACTTCGGATACAATAGCAGTGCTTCGTTTGCTCATAATCTGCACTGTTTCCTTTGTCTACGGACTCAAAAGCTCCCGTTGACGTCGCATCACTGCAAAAGAACCTAATCCAGCTGCACTCAGCGGAGGCAGGCAGACCTGACAAGTTGTCTTCTGTCGGCTTGAGCGTTGTGCCAGTTTCTTATCCCTGCCTCTGACCGACATATACATAATGTTCCTAATGCAAAGAAAGTTTGTGTTTGGTTAAAAGGTTACCAACACAAAGTCCGAAGAGAGGATACTGGTAAACCTCTTCCTTTGACATGCAACTCAATAGTGTTTAATGTTTTTAAAAAAAGGCTCCTGATAAATGCTGCGCAGTCCCTTTTGGATGACATATTTCATTTTGCATTTGGAACATGAAGTTCCACACAAATTGCAGCGGATTGTCTACTGCATTCAGTATTGTCGTCGCTTGACAGTAAGAGTAAAATGTCACATGTGACTGCTTAGGCCAATAAAGTAACGTTTTCGTCTGTGTTAACTGCGAATTGCTGCCGCAAAATCCCTAGTATACTTGCTAAATAAAAAAGCTTCCTCACCACTTGCCACAATATCCGGTGTCCTACATGATGTTTTGTCATCATTTTTGTTAGCTCTACATATATTTCAGTAGAATACATGCTATTAAAATATGCAGGTAACGTTCCCATTGGAGTGAAACATGAAAATTTACTATCCTCAGCTACGCTGAAAAGTTGTTTATACAGGTCAGTACAATGATTAAACCCCGGTTGCTTGACGCTGAACACGTCAAAGTCTTGTGAGATTTTGTATTCACTTACTCAACAGTTCGTTACCAAGAACTTGTGTGACAATCCCATACTTCAGACTAAAGGTGAACTTTGATCTTCTGTACGTCATTGAAGTATCAGAGTTACACTAAGCCACAATGTTTGAATGCAACAAACGTGGCGAAATAGAAATTGTGAGTTCTAGGGCGAGCCCTCGGCACCTTTGACCGACGAATAGTATCATTGTTTATGAACCCATATAAACGTCCCCACGTTGTACATGTGGCTCAGACCTGGTGAGCATGGTTAAAAAGACATATGGTTCTCTTGGATCAACCCTAAATAAGAACCACTAAGTCAACACCTGGACTATCCCGTCTCACTTACGAATTACGTCTTCACTTTATCGATGTGTACTCCTCACAATACCAACGGCTTTGTGGAGATCTCACTCTAGTCTACTGGATACTAAGTGAAAGCGATCACTTATGTACACCACTGCTGACTGCATCTCTTTACAAACATTACCGATAAAATTACCTGAAACTAGAAAAGCGACACCCGTTTGGATTTTAGGAAGTATTTTTGCCTTCTGAGAATCTGCCCGTGTTGTATTGCACTACCAATACGTGGATGAAAGCACCTGATATTGCGCTATTCGAGATATTTAGACTTTCACCGTAGTGATAAACGCCAAGCAAAGTGTGGTAAATTGTGATAATTTTATTGCTGATGATTCTAGTTCCACGCCGAAAGAAATTTGATTTTAATTTGCTTGTGAATTTTTCTTTCTATGGATCTAGTAAATTTATAGTTTTTGACCTATCATACACTATTGCACTATTAGACAACTGGTGGTCACTTCAGGTGGATCATATAGTCACCAAAGTCAGGCAACTTTCGTTGTATGTCGCTTGGTTGCGATCATCCTGTGCTCCATACACTGCTTGCATTTTGCCACACTACACATATGGTTATTATATACCTTGTCCATGCCTACTGTGTAATCATTTCAAGCTTCTTGATGGGTCCTTGCAACACCTCTTGCTTCAGTGGCAATGCACAGTCAATTTTGCAAAAACTATCTTGTGAACGCACGCAAATCCATAAACTTAAATTAATTCGGAAATTCTTAATGATATTAGCCTATTCACACTGCAAATTCCGATCGCATATCTACCTCATCGACGACATACTGGTACAATTTAATATATACACGCATGAAGGCTTATGTTTTGTCGGTCATTCCGTATATAGCCCGATTTACTGTTGACCAAAATTTTTATTTAAAGACTGTCTATTTAATTCTGCATTTTGAGGTTGTTCCCTCATTTGTGAATTCCTGTTTAATCAAATCGATGGTATGTATATTAAAGCAGAATATGGCCTTGCCAAGAATGCATAAAAACGCGTTTTTGAGTACCTGTTTAAAAGATGGAACATTAGCAATATTTGAAGAGGAGCGTAACCAGCTTCCGATGAAGGCTTGACAAAAAGGTTGCAAAAAATATTACGAAGTGTTTATATCACAGAAATATGTTTTGCTTCTTTTCCAAAACATGGTGCAACCAGCTTGCGAATATATACTCTCACCACCAAAGTTTAGTGCAGTTAGAAGATCAAGTTTAACACTGAATACACATATCCATTTGCCATATTTTCCTTGGTAGTGATTCTACAACGGAGCCAACTTAGCCAACCCTACTTTCGGAATGCATAAGCTGGGGTTAGTTATTTTATGGGATAAAGTTTAAATGTTGTACTTAGAAAGACACACCGAACCGACAAGCAAATTTTAACTTCAAATATGCCGTATAAACTGTTTTATTATTAATGAGCTCATCACGAAATATGTAGTAGTGTTAAGCCAAATAAATCAGTTGAGACCGTTAATGCAATCCTTATCCTAGAGCCATGAACCACGGATTACATAAGTAAATTATGTCGTAACCTTCACTTGCGAATTATGTGTGGGGATGCAAAATGTTCTTCGCTATACGTGAGTTATACACGTTTACGCTTTAGCGGTGGTACTTGGCATACACAATAAATCCGAAATTCAAATTTGCCGGTTTAGGACAGCCAGCTACACGTTCGCTAGCTCTCCATTCATTTAGTTATTTGGCAAGAGTTGGGATAATTATGTAGTAATCACCTGATATTCCATTTCGAAATGTTTCTCGTACCCCATAACATGGAATATTGCAATTATTGAGCATATGGATTGAGTCACACATACATGTAAATAATTTTGAAAATAAAAATGTAGACGAACTTTATCTTATTACTTAAATCTAGTCCCTCTGATGTTAAATTTCCCACATTTCAATCAAATAACTATGAACGATCAGCATAAAACGCCTTTTTCCAATCCTTCAGCCAATATGGCTAGCGTACTTTAACTATCAACTGAAATGAAGTAAAATTATTGCGAAGATATTATGAAATGATTGGTTCCTGCAGAAAATTTAGCACATAGGTTAGGAGAATGTCATCGAGTAGTAAAAATCGGTCTGGCTTGTTCGCACTGTTTGGAATGGTACCATACGTAATGTGCAAGTGTGTCCCAACAACAGTTACGGGAGCGAAATAGCTCCCAAGATGCATTTTGGTTCTATACTACGTGTTTCACCATCCTCTTCGTTAAGTGCTTGCTTATCTTAGCTGAGAAATGCGACCGTTTAACCGCAGAAGCAAAGCAGAGGATAAACAATAAGATTACTTCAATGGAAGCGAGTATGCACCACAGAAGCGTAGCGGCTTCTAAGACGCGGAATGCTGAAAAATCCACTTCCCCTGAACCGCACTCAGCCACCTCTCCATCGTTGTCTTCTCCAACTTTGGTAGAACGCCGGGCGAAAACAGACTGCACCTACGAGAATCAAACAGTATTCACGACAACGAAAATCAGGCACTATTCAAAAGGTTTGGTTAAGCAAGTATCACTAGACCTGACATCTAGTAATAACAAGGATGAAGCAGCCAAACACCAACCCTTGGTACCTGGAGCTCAAATATCTCTTGTCGAGGCTAAGCTTTCCAGAACATCGGTTACATATGCAGAGATTGCTGCAAGGGTCCACCTAGAGGCCGCCGTTGCGTCCTCTTCCATTGTAAACACCGTTAACGCGAATAGAGACATAAACAGCAAGCAATCGCTTGTCAACAATCAGGACAAATGAGTGCCATACCTTGTAGGTCGACGAAAAGTGGATCCAACAACAGCGCCCGGACTGTTATATGCTCAAATATCCCTGAATCTACCGCCATCACATTGCGGGATAAGTTGTCAGACGACCAAGACCAATGGAACTCATTGTGTACGTAGATGAGTATCAAAGCCAAGCCCATAAATTTGTTACGAATTACTCGTCATCCGAACTCGCCACACCATGGCGAACCCAGACTTATTCGAGTAACTCTGGAATCCTCCACCGACGTAGAAAACGTTTTGCTCTCCGCAAGCGCGCTAAAACACGTATCCTGTGCGATACGTATCTATCCTAATGCCCTTGGAGCGCGCGCCAACCAAAACGAAACACCGAAGAGGGGCAAAGAAAGCAAGACCGCCTAAATACAAACTTCATACATGGAGTGCCAGAACATCCTTCTAACGATGTTCAAGAGACCTGAAAGCACGATTTAGAACAGTGGCGGTTCATTCGTGAAACACTTTCTTTGGATAATGTTTTGGCACTATCGCTCACCAGGATACCTCTCTCACCAAATTATAGAGGATGCGGCACTAGAATCTTAAAACTTATGGTTTAGTCAGAGCAACAAGCAAAGGATGTTTGGGATCGATGGCGAAGAAATCGGAAACATCATCCTTCCGAAATCCGGTTCAAGGTCGCAAACACTTTGTACGGCTCAACTGCTAAAGCAACTGAAGCAGCAAGCATACGGACGAATGTACAGGAGGGTAACTTGACTGCTAATTTAATTAACTCTGA
>CALYDF020001890.1:0-14901 GCA_944474145.2 Dicrocoelium dendriticum
TTGTCCTTTGGATAGGAGCTTGTTTAACGGGGCACGCAAGCGGTGCATCTCAGGTAAAAATGCGCTGTAGTGGCTGATGAGCCCACAAAAGGAACGCAGAGACTGTAGATCTGTGGGTGGAGGCATTTTTCTAATGGCTTCGATGTTTTCCGGATCTGGTCGACGTCCATCCTTTTCGAGGATAAACCCGAGGTATTTGATGAGCGGCGTGAAAAATGTGCATTTATCCTCACGTATCCGGAAGCCGTATGACTGTATGCAACATAGCACTTCATCCAAGCGGTTGAAGAGTTCTTCCGGCGTTCGACCCATCACTATGATGTCGTCCAGATATGCAGCGGTTCCAGAAACTCCCGCTAGCATGGTATCCATCAACTGTTGAAAGATGGCTGGCGCCGTTTTCACACCAAATGGCAAGCGGTTGTATTGGAATAGCCCACGATGAGTGTTGATCGTTAACAACTCCCTCGAGACTTCGTCAACATCCACTTGCAGGTAAGCATCGGATAGATCAAGCTTTGCAAAGTACTTACCACCATTCAGCTTTGCAAAGATATCCTCTGGTACAGGTAAGGGATACTGATGGTCATCCAGCGCGGCGTTGAGGCCAGTTGAAAAATCAGCACAGACGCGTACCTTGCCATTTGCTTTCTTCACTGCGACAATAGGTGCGGCCCATGATGAGTAGTTGACGGCTGTGATGACTCCGGCACGTTCCAGTCGATCGAGCTCTTGCTCAACGGTTGACATGGCTGCATATGGTACCGGTCTTCTAGCCTTGAACACTGGTTTAGCACCTGGTCGCAAGTTCAGTGTTGCCTTGAATTTCGTACAGTGGCCCAAGCCATCCTGAAAGACAGAGGCAAACTTTCGCTTCAGGGCACGTGTCATGTCTTCGATTGACTTTGCAGATGGGTCTGGACTTGCTCGAACTCGGTTGCAGATCTGATTCAAGGGAACATCGAGGAGGTTCAACTTTTCAATCCAGTCGAGGCCAAGAAGATTCAAATTCGGCCGGTCCGAAATGTAGCATGTTCCCGACTTTTCCACACCTTGGAAAGCAATCTTGCAATTGAGTTCGCCGACTAAGTTTAACACACCGCCGGATGCATTATGTGCAACTTTCTGGGAGTCGACCATCTTCGGCCTCTTTAGGTGATTCCATGTGCGCCTGGAAATGATGGTGATGTCTGAGGCCGTGTCAAATTGCAGTTTCGTTGGGATACCATTGATTAATACAGTGATGAATCGTCGTCTCGGTTTACACTCGCTTTGGAATGCGGCGACTATGGAGAGAGATTCAGCGCCGCCCCTTCTAGAATTAACCCTTCGGTGAGACTGCTGCACTTTCTTCGACCGGACTTGACTGCAGCATTCTTCCTTATGCCCACGCTTATGGCACGTTTGACAAATATGTTGTTTGAAGGGACAAAAGCGAGCGAAATGCCATTCGCCGCACGACCAGCATGCTGTGGGCGGTTTCTTCGTAGGCCTCTTGAAGGATTTGCTTGCGTTAGCGGTCCTGGCCTTTTTCACAAGTTGCACGGTATCTGGTGATGCTAGACCATTGCGTTCGACCATGGCAGTGTCGTGCTTTAGAGTGAGCAGTCGTTTGCATTCGCTAACGAGGGCCTTCAGTGTCAGATCCGGGTCCTGCTCCAGCTTAGCTAAAAGCCGCGTTCGGATCTCAGCGTCACTGGGCGATTGTAGAGCACTGACGAAAATGAGATACTTAAACTGATCGTCCGTTAAAGAACGTAATTTGAAACGTTCACAATCACGGTTAATCATGTCAGCTAAGGCCCCAAAATCGTCCGCTTCCTGTTTGACAATTTTTAGGCATTGATAACGAATACTAAACAAGGACACCGACTCACCAAATATTTCTTTCAACTGCGACACTGCTTCGTCAAATGTCAGATCCTTCGGCTGTTTGGGCAAAATGTGGTCTATGAACCTTGAATGTTCACTTATTCCGAGCTTGCGGAGTAGCAATCGCACTTTCCAGGAGTCGTCCTGACGACTGAAGTCCGTCTGGAACATGTCTTCCCAGCGTTTGAACCACGCTTCGAAAGTGCTTCCAGAATCCGCATCATAATGAAATTCAGTGATGGCGTTCGTGAGAAGATCAACAGAACTTGCCTGCGTGTCCCGCGTCGCTGCTCCAGTTGTCTGCAAACTCAAGCATTTTGTCAGATTTTCAATCATTTTCATTTGAGCCTCCATTTGAGCTTGCTGTTGAAAAAGCAGGTTTTGAAATTGTTCGGCAGAAAAATTCATCACATTTCCACTTTTCTCCGTCGCCATTTGTTATAATCTTCTCACTAGACGCAACACCAAAAAGAACAATTCACGGCTCCGCAAAACTTCTAGCCCAACCGAAGGAAAAAAGCAGAACGCCAATGACCCTGACAAATAACGTATTAATCGCAGCCAACGAACACTGTACAACGACTGAGGACCCTGGCTGTATTTATAGGTCTCAGCTGACCTTCCAATTCTAGAAGTCGAAGGTCAGCAGCCAAGGTTAGTGGTTCCCCATATCTTTTCCCGAGAGGTCACTGAGTAGAGCTCGTCGAACTGGTTCGAACGAGCGCAGGCACAATATTTTGTGAGGAGAATTGGAGTGGCCACAAAAGGCAAAACGAGAGACGAGTTACAGTGCGGTCGCTCTTCAGAGCGATGATTGTAATCAAATCCTGAAGAAACACAGTGGATTTTGTCGCTCATGCAATTCATTCAAAACACACACCTGCGAAGCCATCAGTTTAAGTTTGCCATCCTTGTATACCGCGATAGAATGCCGCGTTAACACCTTGTCCCTGTGAGTGTGCTAACTGTGAAATGTTATTCACTGGTAGGCAGACTCGGTCCCCATTGCACTAGCGAATAAACCTTAGGCTCCTTTTCACGTCCTTCTGGGAAATTCATTCACCATCATTACGTCGCATGACCCCACTGGTTCACCACGCGCATAAAATATCACCAAAGCATTAGAAGTTTCAACAGCTTAAGCGATACTCAACGTGTATCCCAGTAGCTTGACCGCTGACACCGCCAGTTTGAAGTTCCTACGGCAAGATCGGTAGCCTTTGGATGCTCGTCTGCATGTGACCAAAGCGGCCTTCCCGTACGCAGACACAGCGCGGTGCACCTTAGCTTTCCTGAGGCGTTCCTTGTTATTGATTCCAGCAACACACAGTGCAAAGACAGCGATGACTGTGGCTGGCTAATTAACGTGCCTCATATTCATCGATCGTGCCAAGACCAATCAGTGCGGTGAATGTTTGGTCAGTGGCTTGCTGCATGTTGTTCTGTCTGCACATCGCACGTGGTAAAGATGGACGAGACTAGCACGTTGGCGTGTCATTCCAATATATGTGTGCAAATGATGTCCGTCGAGGTCTGTCTGTCCATCCATCGTCAGTATAACTTGACCGAGGTTACAGGCACACTGGCCACGCATTCGGCCATCACTGCAGTTGTTGACACCTCTGTGAACGGCTGAGGGACCTTTTGAGGGAGCAACATCTAGCATTGAACATATGACGATTTAGTGCACTGTCGTGTCACACTAAGGCGTGAATAGTGGTCACGGTTTATCGGAGTAAAATGGAATGGTTATGTTTGTATCAGCTGTACTAGTTTTGCCTACTATAAAAGGAATTGCTAACCTCGTGCATACTACTCGGTCCTGGCGTGTCACCTGTGTTCACATTAGCACCTTGGGGTGGGAATATCGGCAACAGTAGAGTATTAAACTAAAAGCGGCGGCAACAGAACAGTATACAATTCCTCGTTCATGAAATTAGGAGGTTTTATGTGGTTCAAATGGAAATTATCTAGAACAACAAACTGTTATTTTATTCGAATTTACCGCAACCGAATCTGTACACTAGCAGGACCATCTTCATTTTCTCGTTGAATTTAAAGTTAATACTGATCGTAAATTAGAAATTACGCACCCTACGTTATTCTTATACGGGAACAAATAATACTTATTCTTGTATTCGTTTACCCAGCAGCTGCTATTTGGATTGTGCAGACTTGAGTTTCTTCTGCTTGAGCTGGTTCTATGGGCAATGTAACCATACACAATTATTCTGCAGAAACATTATTTAACCAATTGTAGTAAATGTAGCAATATTTTGTGGTTCATATGATTTGGCTGCAGAATATTACAGGTACTCGTAGACACTCAAGCAGTGACCCATTTTACAGCAAGCCGGTACGATTTGAAAATGTACGATAATGAAATAAATTATTAATTACGTAAGCAGTATGTTTTTGACAGTGGGAGGCGTGGTCCAAATTAGTGACTTGATCAATATACTCAGCGGGATCGCATTACACATATCATTGTTAAAGCTGTTCATTGTGAGGTCCGAAACGAATTTGTAGAATGCGTACTTATTTAAATGTATCAAAAATAATTGAAAATTGGCAATAATAACAAATGAAAGTATGAACCTATGTTGTAGTGAACTGATACGGTCATCCAATAAGGCCTTTCTAGGAGGCCTGCTTCCATTCATGGCAGTCCCTCAAAAGGTTTTCCTGCAGTTCAATGCTCTACGTGTACGTGAGCCATGTGGCTTAATAGCAAGTATGCCATAACGTGTTCTCGCACTTTACGGTTTTTATTATAGGCGTAGATTATAAACAAACGAACAACTGAGCTCGTCTCAACTTTTGATTTTCCGAGTTTGGCACATTTACAACACACCAGTGAGTATACATGTGTATACACGGTATGTCACCTTATGCGTTTTAGCACATTACATGTACTGCTTCCTCCTTAATTCACATCTCTTTTCCCTAACAGTTTAAAGTATCTGTCACTTTAGTACGACAGACATGGTGTGCTGTAGCGCAAGGTTATGTAGGGCATCCAAAGCAAGTAATCGACACAATTTGGTTTCGATAAATGTTCCGCCAATCTCAACTCTTATTTTAATTAAAGTTCACCGTAAATCTTCTGGCTAACGCGTATGGCGGTTTCGTGTGACAGTTGCTTTTGTTGTTCCTTATTTTATTTATTTATTTGATTTAGCCTCCATTTCATGTTAAATTACTGCGTTAGGATTGGAAAATGGTAGGAGTTACTGTATATGGGCAACAACCCCAGCCGATTCACTTTTCGCTACCCAACTATGAAGATATATTTCATTATAACTTCTAAACGGGTCATTTCGTCTGTTATTAATCCATGGCGGCTACAAATTGTGCTCAGTGAAGTAAAACAAGCTGGAAAATTCATTGTGTGATAGGGGTCTTTGAAAGACTCTCAGACTAGTAAATGAGTATTCTAATCCTGACGTATATAAAAGCATACAACCTTTAACTTCCAAATCTAAAGTAATAATGGGTCGTTTCACTTTGCGATATGCACAACACACAGGATAGTTTTGCCTCTAGTGGCAACCAACACCTTGCTGCAAACGATTTTTCCAAATGTTGATTCTTTTATTAACATTGATGAATACATGAATGGGATATGGCAATTATTGGATTAGGTAGAAATTCGTCACATCTGGACTCACTAAGACAGCCGCCACATGCCCTTAAGAGTACCGTACGCTCGTTTTATCCTTTGGGGGTTCGTCATCAGTGCACATTCCATCAGACCCTGGTGGGGCTCGAACACGCAAATCGGCTTGTTGTCAGTCCGTGTTTCAGACCAGTGAGCTACGGAGGACGGCAACGACAATCTTGTATAAGTTACTAGATGTTATATAGCGCCGCTCATTATCCACTGACTTACACGTTAACGCCGTGCAGAGGACAGGGTTTCCCCCGAAACAAGAGACGAGCCTACCAAAATTAAGCCGCCAATTAACTTATGGCATTAGAAACCGTGTGGTCTGTGCACTAATTACAAAATAGTAGTAAGGGAGGTTGAATGGTATAGTTAGAAATTCGTCACATCTAGACTAACTCAGACAGCCGCCACACGCCTGGAAAGCATTATACGCGTGTTGCATTGTCAAGGTGGAAGGCACTTTATATTGTTGAGATCCTTGGTCAATACGGTAAATGTGATCGAATCTGAAGTAGGTGGCCATTGGATGTTGGCTGTCAGAAAACACCGCACTCCGCGATCAATTTGTAAATTCCTCGATCTCATCCGTTAGATATATCCTAATAACTGTTTTACTTACGATTCTAGAAATCAAATCGACAAAATTTCATTTCAGTGCGAATGTTATACTACAATGAGCTTATGCGTCACAATCCATTCACGTATCAACTGCGCTCAATCATTAGCTGTTGTGTAAAGCGTTGCTTTCCGTAACTTGGTTGTTCAGAAGCCACAGTTTCAGTTGACATTTCGAATGTCTCGGGATGGTGTGCCTGTAATCTTTGGACTAGTCAGAGTTATACACAAACTTTATTCATTACTGCTTGCACACAAATCATTACCTCGTAATGATCTCATCTTAGTGGAGTACAAATCGAAACAAAACTTGTCGCTTCCCATTGGACATCGTACCATTCGAGTTCATAGGTTACAACGAAATACGGTGTGGAATTTTCCCCCATCCACAGCACTTTATAACCCAAAATTGACAGAAAAACAGATCACTGCTTGATACGGGCGGAACTCCCATGAGTTAGTAGAGGACTGCGGCAATTCAGAAAGTTTTATGCTACCACGCGGTAACTTATCAAACAAACGGTACCACAAAATTTCTGGGTTGAACATATGTGACCCATCGACTTGAGAGTAAGATTGGAGCGGAAAATACAATCAACACTGATCTTTGTCTGATACACTTTAAACTAATATCGCCTTGTTTTGCAAAATAATAATATTTTCCAGCTGAGTACGTCAAGGCAAATTTATATCGAAGTTTATTTCCGCGTCCGACGTCATTTCTTTGTAATAACACCATTTTGGCGAAAGTGGAGAACAGTTACCTACATGTACAAATGTTCAAAGAGGAGTATTCATTTGCTTAATATTAGATTACTACATTAATTGTACAAGGCATTTGTTCGCCGAAGAGCAGCAAATTGTGGAACGTGAATTAAAGTTCGAGTGGTACTCGTCACAAATCTACTCTGTTTTACGGCCACTGCTCTTCCGAAAAACCGCTGAATGGTCTTCTCATTCTTGTAAAAATCATCAGCAAGGCGCATACAATCCGTTCATTTTTGAGTTATAACCCGGAAACTGACAATTATCATTCCCTTGTAAATAGCACAAAGCAAATGGTCTCTAAAGGCTACAATGTAACATTGGTTTATTACAGAGGAAAATGTATGGGATTCACAAATCCAATAAGTTGGTAATGGACGCAATTGCAGCTTCGATGACTGCAAAAGTTGACAAGATAAAATGTGCATAGGTGAATCAAAAATGTAGTAGTAAATTTGAAGCAAGATGTTTTGAGACTAAGGTAACATTCTGCAAAAAGATATGACTAGTGACTACGGTTTATGTGAACGATTAAGAACCATCGGATTACGCACTCATCTGCATTGAATCCCATGCCTCAATGTGGAACTGGTTAGCCAGTATATATTCCACAGTATCCGTTAATATAACAAAGTGTAGGGATCACATAACGCTATCCAAATTTTTTGAAAATGACTGAGACGTCGGAACGGAGTTGAGAAAGCTGTCCCAGGGTTGTCAAACTCGGAGGAGGAAGCAAGCTCGTTGACAATCTAGACGACTGCATTGTTGAAGGTTTCAGGCTCTTTACTCTCAGGTCGGTGTCCTTGATTATTTTAAGATGGTAACGGATTATGTGACTGAGATGTATCAATATTTGGCACGATTATGTAAACTCACTATTTGGACGCCAGTAAATTCTACTAAATATTTCGAGTTTCTTCTACCGTTCGTTATATGGAAGTTTGCGCAAAAGCTTACAACTTTGTTGCGCAACGTTGTGTGGTCTGAATAATAACAACGGCCACGCTTTGACAATATTGCAAAGCCTAGTTAGCGGCGAGACTAAACAACTGACTGTGTTATACAGCCAATACCGATTTCCCTATATACCTGTTTTCAAAGTGCCAAAGCTGGAGGTTGCGACCTAACTCTCGAAAGTTAATCGCCGAGTCTACATCGCACGATGGTAAAGTAAGATGACTTCAGCAATGCCTTAGTAATTTAATTCACCACGACTAGATTTCAAGCCACATAGATCAACGACTAGCCCGGAAAAACACCAGATTATGTTTTTGCCTTATTGTGACTCATTGGGAGTGCGCATTCCCTCGGTCTCCTGCAGAAGATCTAACCCATGGCCACTGCCTTCTTCACTGACAATAACCTGCGTGAGAGTGGAGAATAGATTGGGTTAAATCGCAGTTATATTTTAATCAAATGGCCCAGTGGCAAAGCTGCTGGCTGGTGGTGCAAACCACTAGTGTTTAGCGGCATGCCAAGGGAATGCACACAAATATAGGTCACAACAGGGCGGAACTATCGTCCGGCTTATTTCCCGATTAGTGGCTGACCATTGTAGCTTGAAATCTCAATGCGATAAACCAAATAACTTCTGCCTGATCCGTCATATTTTAAGTAATCAGCTATTAATATGTGATACTTTTAGAAATTTATTCACACTATTAACTGTTGTACTCTACAAAATCAGTTATTGCTCATAACATAGTCACAACCGCAACTATTCAACACCTATGTCAAAGGGTAATTAAGGCGAACCTATACACCTCGGGTAACGGAGAAAATAGACTTTCTAGTGATTCCTAAAATGGATTATTTCCTTTTTCCGGATATGCGATGGCTGATTGACAACTTTTTATCTCGATGAGTCCATGTACATCCTGCACCTCTTTTAGAATCCTTTTCATATTTGTTGTGACGAACCGTGTTTGCGCCATACTTGGAATATCAAACGGGCAAGCTTACTTGAAAATTAATGACAGTGAGTTAAGTACCCCTAAACCTTCAACTGACTTGCTATACATTTATCCATGTAATTATACACTACAGAATGTTTAGTATCTCAATCCGAAGCACGACCACAAATGCAATTTGATTCAAACTATTATAAGCAATCAATTGCTTCACGATTGCACTTGGGAAACAAGCAACTTTCCTGGAGTATAGTTCCATTACGAAATGGAATATTGGTCGTAGCTGTTATTTTCCACATCAATACAAAATTTTTGTCCCAAACCTCAATGGTAATGTTGGCTCAGTTCGATAAGCCTCTATCGATCAAGTCGAATTTGTTAGACTGCATTATTTTAGCGAACATAATTCTAAGCTTGGAAAGATAATGAAAACGTTCGTGAAAACTTGCTGGCATTATATTCTTTGTTATATGTGATGCAGTATTTAATCTGCAAATGCTTACAACCCAAACAAGGATAGGAAACAAAGGTATCCGGGTGTGTATCTGATACTTCTGGGCTGTTGGGGTGGAGAGAGGCAGTGACATCCTTATGTGAACAACTGGCGCTGGGTAAGGACTGTTTTTTGATATCATAATTTAATCGGCACCTACACTCTACTGCTATGCATATCGATTGAGTAAAAGTGGCAACTCTGCTTTCAATTGCAGTGAGATGTTCACATCTGTGTACATCTTATCAACGGCGCTAAATGCAAGTTACTTGGGTTTAAGGTCGGAAAGCAAACGTCTTAAGCGGCAAAAGCCGAAGTCCATTAAAAAAAGGTATCCAGTGAACATCCGCACTGTGCTACATATTCTAACTACAGTAGTACGTTTGATTTACATTGTGATGGCGAAACACCGATTCGCATGGTTGTGCAGTAAGTTCAATACTAACTTCCACTCCACGGGGACACGCGTTTATTCGGCAAAGACAGGTCAGCAAAAATCACAGCATGTTTAGCAAATCAAACTCCTCGATATAAATTGCACTTTCAGGTCTATAACTGACGACCCTTCTAAATCGATGAGGTTCCTACTTTGCTTCAGTTAAACAAACGGTGAATCACTCACACAATTATAGGTCAAACAGAGTCCAGTAATCTAATCCGTCACACCCGCCTCCCAATGGCTGTCTGGCTCACGCGGTTGGTCCATCTGCTCACCTTGATCTGATACTGCCATCACACCCAGTGAAGAGACACAAGAGCCTCCACATCAGAGAAACGTAAGACTCTTACCGGAGAATACCATGAGTTCTGCTTGAAATATGATTTTATCTGAACAAGTGATTCCTAAAAGCCAATAAAGCTCTGGATATTTTGCGGCGACCGGCTCTCTAAGTAGGTCATGAAACCTGTAAAACTGCTTGGTCATTTGAACGTTAAGCGCCGTGGATTAAAAGACAAACCTTTGAAGTATTTTGCAAGAAAACAATGAGAACACGAAGGACATAAGAAATTCCTGAGGTCCGCTATATCAAATAAGGAGAATGCATTGAGCGCATCATGGTTGGTGGCTAGCCGTATTGATAAGGCTAACAATCCATTAGCTATCAAGGAAAAATTTATCTTGCCCTCCAATAAAAATAGTAGCCGTGACCTTCCAAGAGGGGCTACTGTTGAAATGAGAGAACGTGTGCCTTTGTCGGCTAACACATTGACTAGGCGAATTGAGAAAATAGTCGAAGACATTGAGACGCAATTGTTGGCGAGGATTCGTACATCATCGTGGTATATACATCAGGTTGACGAATTTACAGATAACAACCACAAGGCAACGCTACTTGTTAAAGTGTGCTACCTTTATCGGGAGGATGTGCCTGCGGATTTGTTATGCGCAATACCTTTACCAACCAAAACCACAGGAGCAGTATTGTTCAGGTCATTGAATGATCATATCTCAGGACAATTATGAGGGTCTTTTTGCGTCGTTAAATGCACAGACGGAGCCGCTACCATGACCGGAAAAATGTCTGGTTTAACTCTCGGATTAAGACGACTGCAATTGAGAGTGAATCTTCGCGTTTTATCTTACTTAGAAAAATGCTAGCAGGCCTAAAATTATCACCGGAATATAACAGTGACGATATCAGTCATATCGTTGAAGTAATCGTTGCTATCGTTGAAGTAATAAAGCACATAAAAGCACACGCCGTTAACTCGCGCCATTTTCAGTGGCTTTGTGCAGAGATGGAAGCAGAGGACGTATGTCTTCTCGTGTTCACATAAATAAGATTGTTATCTAGAGGAAAATCGTAAACTAGGGAATTTGAATGACGTGAGCCATTGCAATGGGCCATCTCAGAAAAGAATTCACTGCTGGCAGCGCATCTCAGTGACATGGTAGGTGTCGAAAAACTGGATTACCTGGGTGACAAATTCAGCTTGCTTAATAAACCCAATTTCTCCATTCAAGTTGGCAAACAAATTAGCTGCATTTAAAGCCTAACTGAAGTTGTGGGGACAGCAAGTAAACATTTTGGGCACGATTAATTACCATCGGGGATTTTGGGCGATACTGAAGCCAGTTTGTGCAAAAGCAAATGTCTGGGCATTTAAAATAGTTCGACCGCAAGTCCGCTACCACAAAAGATCCACAAACCAGAAAGGAATAAATCCCCTGCCCATTAGTCCAAAACACTGGCGAATTAAACACTTCTGTGCAAGAAAATCAACGTTCGGAGCTTAAAAATGACAGCAGCATTGCACTTACGTCCGAGACAAAAATCTGCCGGTGTACAGGATTAATGTCAAGATGAGTAAAATTCAATTACCGCCACAACACATAAATCTCTTTGTAAGTTCACAAATCCTATCAGTATTAAGCCACTTTTCCCAAAGTGACAGCAGGCAAAACCATACAAAAAACACCCTAGACATAAGCTTGACAAATCGAGTGTTGTCCTCACAGAGCACACCGAGAAAAAGCGTAGTTGAAGAAATCCACGCAAAAAGGACGCATTAATTTATGGCTAAAGTGAGTTAAAATGATAAACCAGTATATTAAATTCTGGGGGTCAAAGCATACTTAATTACTTATAAATAACATATTTAAGGTAGATGGAAATAAAAAGCTACCGACGAAAAACGTTAAAGAAATACAAACCTATATAAATTCAAGCGACAGTAAATTTTATTAATATATTACACAGACAAACAGGGGAATCCATAGATGACTACAATCACCCCAAAAGCATGGAGGCGGTGTGATTACTTACACCAACCGACGCTGGTACAATCCGGCAGCATTATTGTTCACGTACACAACAAGCAATGTTGGCTGCCATTTGATCGAATGCAATCCCCGGCTCTTGTGCGGTTGTAGTTCTGTATTCATCGGGAACGTACACATTTCGACTGACACACCAGCGTCAAAACTGAGCAAATTTGTTGGGGAGTTATCCACATTCCTATTACCGAAACGCGAAAGGTCAATCTGTGTGATTGTTGGAGATTTCAATAAATGTGATACCAATTCTATTCAGACACTTGCTCTGACCAACATGGTGACTATTCGAACTAGAGAGAAGCAAAATTAGATCTTGTCTTCACAAACCAAGGTCGATTGTTTTCCAGGTAAAGAATGGTCCACTCGGCAACTGACCACTGCATCATAAAGACATGCTCTGTTAGTTACCGTAAGACAAACAACGTCCCTTTGACTCATATACCATTCATAACTATCAGGCGAGGAGATTGTTCCACGTGTGACATTGCAAGACCTCAAACAACATTGTCCTTCACTAATTTTACTGTTTTCAACAACGACAATTTGTCCGCTCAAGGTGAGCATCGCTGCTCACTTGTGACCATTTCTTTAAAGGAAGACCAGTGCTCTTCCTCATTACTTAAACAACTTAGAAGGACGAAAGAGCGTGAATGCCAAATTAAACTGCCCGATCGTGTCAAATTACCTTCTTCAGCCATACATTCTGATATTCTACGACTGAATGCCATTTTATCCAGCAACAACTGTCGTGACCTGTGGCAGCTTTTGACAAACTGTGTGGTAAGGGCTCTAGTTAATAGCTAGGAGCTGTAGATGTCGATAAACTCAACGCTGAATTCCAATCTGCCCATCAAAATACCTGCTCTCTGCCTTCATTTTGCCCGCGATCACCATCCGCGGCTGATCCAACACCTACATTGCGACACTTCGAGGTATACCAAGAACGCAAGAGGCTGAATGAGAGAAAGGCCGGAGGACCTTATGCTTTATCAACAATTGTTTTAAAAGAGTGCGCCGACTCCCTGACCTTAGCTTTAACACATAGGTCCAATTGTTGCCTACACAGTGACACCATTCCCGACATTTGGAGACCCGTCAGGATAACGTCAGTCCCAACAAAAGAAACCCAGAAATTCCGTCCCATTGCTTGTGCATCTATCATGCTGAAAGTCTTGTTCCTTTAATTTCTACAACTTCCCCAGCTACTGATGCTGATCAGTTTGCTTCCAAACCCAAACGTTCCACTTCATAAACATTGGCCTATCACGTTCACTCAATAGCATCCGCGTTAGATCCTAAATGTAGGGTCGTACGTCTGAGTTTCCGTTCATTCCTTCATTCATTCATCCTACAGGTTAGCTTTAGGTAGAAACACACCTTCGTTATTGTGCCGCAATACAAACGACAAGAAAAAAACCATAGAGGAACGCCGGCTGAGTCCACAGTAGCGGATGGACATCGTTCCGGAGAGCTACCAGCCGGGTATCGTGCCGCAACAAGTGAGTTATATTATGCCTGACGAATGCGATCGTGATTGGTTGGGGAGGCTAGTTTGCAGGGGGATAGATAAAGGAACTCACAATACAAACGCCCCTGGGGCTCTTCGCCATATTAGCAAGTGTGTCTAACCAAATATGTTCATGGTCCTTAGAGATCCACCAACCGACACCAACTTCGAAGTGTGGGTTTGCATTTCTCTCGACCAATTCATCGCTCGGTCTCCCTTCCTCTTCCAATCACACACCCGGCGCACAAACAATGCACGTCGCGCGAGTCGGTGTGCTGGCATGCACAACACGTGGCCAAGCCATCGGAATCTGCTGCGTGATATAATGATGCTGAGCGGTTTACTAGCGCTTCCTGCACCAAATACGCGACGCCGAACACGCGCGTCGCTCACGCGGTACTCCCATCAAACATGAGCTGAGATGCGGATGCAGCGATGATCGAACGTGGCTAGCCTCTTTATGTCTATCGAATGCCTACCAAGAGATCTAGAACTGGAGACAATCCACTTGTCTAAAACATTGTCCTCACCAACGAGGAACAGATGACTGATGCAATAAACTTAAGGGCCCCACTTGATCGTAGCGATCACACGACGCTGCTCTTCCACCACATTTCCTAGGCGAAATAGATCTGCGGAGACAGTGAGAAAGTGCGCGCTATCATTCATAAGAGTACACTATGTGACCTCGTTCAAGAAACTATCAAATGTTTCCTAGCTAAGTTGCCACCACCATTCGCATGGAAGAAATTTTTCAATTTATTCACCTGGCTGGTGGCAACCGAGTCCGAAATTTAAATCTGTCCTTAGGGGCCAGACACGAAAGTGCACGACCCTAAAGGATCCGGAAGACAAGCTTGTAAATCCTGTCCGGATGCGCAAGTCAGTAATGCTTATATAACTCAGCGATATCACTGTGTCAAATCAGTCAGCGAAGACAAAATCAAGCACCAACAGTATTGAGCGACGAAATGAATTGCTAATATCAGGATGATAAACATTCACGCATACAAGCTCCGGAGCGCGTAACAGTGGATCCCAGGTCTAAGTGCAATAGACCAGAAGTTCTCGAACAATTACCGGCGCCGATCGGTCAAAATTTGATAATTTTATCGCAAACTACAAGGAAGAAAGTCAAATGCTTATAATTTAGAAAATTATGTGTTAATAATTTTAACTTCATGTTAAGAAGAGAGCGGCGCCCAATTTAATTTTGGAAGTTATTCTCTCCATATTTTCAAGTGCGCACTACAGACGTGTGAATTTATAGCAGCATGAAAGGAGCAC
>CALYDF020001891.1:0-15698 GCA_944474145.2 Dicrocoelium dendriticum
AGCCCTCGCGTCTAAGTCATTAGCGCGCGTCTATCATAACCCCCTCTCGTTTGCATCCGTTCCGAGGCTCAGCGTCAATCCGAACACGTGCGGCTAGGATCGTTCACAAGCTCGCTCAATTATCCGCCTCACCGTCTAAGCTAGCGTCATCAGGACAGCGCAACTCCGTTCGAGTGGTCAGCGTAACAAGCCGGCATTGTAGTCGCGCCAGCGACACTCTTATCAGGCAATTACGCAATTATCTCAAGAGGCGGCGTTCCCTCAATTAAAACAGTATCAGACAAAGATCAGTCTTGATTGTATTTTCCGCTTCAATCTTACTCTCAAGTCAATGGGTCACATATGTTCAACCCAGAAATTTTGAGGTACCGTTTGTTCGATAAGTTACCGCGCGGTAGCATAAAACTTTCTGAATCGCCGCAGTCCTCTACTAACTCGTGGGAGTTCCGACCGTATCAAGCAGTGATCTGTTTTTCTGTCAATTTCGGGTTATAAAGTGCTGTGGATGACGGAAACTTCCACACCGTATTTTGTTGTAACCTGTGCTCTCAAATGGCACAATGTTCATTATGAAGCGACAAGTTTTGTTTCGATTTGTATTCCACTAAGATGAGATCATTACGAGGTAATGATTTGTGTGCAAGCAGTAATGATTAAATTTTGTTTATAACTCTGACTTGTCCAAAGATTGCAGGCACATTTTCCCAAGACATTTGAAATGTCAACTGAAACGGCGGATTCTGAACAACCGAGTTAGGGAAAGAAACGCTTAACACAACAGCTAATGCTTGAGCGATCATTCTAATGCAGTTGATGCGTGAATGGATTGTGACGCGTAAGCTCAATGTAGTATAACATTCGCAGTAAAGAGAAATGTTTTCGATTTATTTTTTAAAACCGTAAGTGAAACAGTTATTAGAATATATCTAACGGATAAGATCAAGGAATTTACAATTTGATGGCGGAGTGCGGTCTTTTCTGACAGCCAACATCCAATGGCCACATACTTCAGATTCGGTCACATTTATCGTCCCGACCAAGGATCTGAACAATACAAAGTGCGTTCCACATTGACAAAGCAATGCGCGTATAATGCTTTCTGGGCGTGTGGCGGCTGAGTGAGCCAAGATGTGATGAATTCCTACGTATACCATTCAATCCCCTTTACTTCTATTCTGTAATAAGTACACAGACCAAACGGTTTATAACGCCATAAGTTAATTGGCGGCTTAAGTTTGGTAAGCTCTTCGCTTGGTTAGGAGACTACCCTGTCCTTTGCACAGCGGTAACGTGTAAGTCAGTGGATAAGGAGCTGCGCTATATAACATTTACTAACTTATTCACGATTGTCGTTGCCGTCCCCCGTAGCTCTGTGTTCTGAACCACGGACTGACAACAGTCGAGTTGCGGGTTCGAGCCCTACCAGGGTCCGATGAAATGCGCACTGCTGACGAATCCCCAAAGGATAAAACGAGCATACAGTACTCTTACGGGCATGTGGCGGCTGTCTGAGTGAGTCTAGATGTGACGAATTTCTACCTAAACCAATAATTGCCATATCCAAGTCATGTAGCCATCAATGTTAATAAAAGAATCAACATTCGGAAAAACCACTTGCGGCAAGATGCTGCTAGAGGCAAAACTATCCTGTGTGATGTGCATATCGCAAAGTGAAACGACCCACTGTTATTTTAGATTTGGAATTTAAATGTTGTGGGCATTTATATACATCAGGATTAAAATACTCATTTACTGGTCGGACAGGCTTTCAAAGACCCCTAGCACACAATGAACTTTTCCAGCTTGTTTTAATGCACTGAGCACATTTTGAAGCCGCCATGGATTAATAACAGTTGAAATGACCCGTTTAGAATTTATAATGAAATATATCTGCATAGTTGGATAAAAGAAAAGTGAATCGGCAGGGGTTGTTGCCCATATCCAGTAATTCCTGCCATTTTCCTATCTTAACGCACTAAGTTAACGTGAAATAGAGGCTAAAGTAAATAAATAAATAAATAAAATAAGGAACAACAAAAGCAGCTGTCACGCGAAACCGCCATACCAGTTAGCCAGCAGATTTACGGCGAACTTTTATTAAATAAAAGTTAACATTGGCGGAACATTTAACGAAACCAAATTGTGTCGATTACTTGCTTTGGATGCCCTACATAAAATTGCGCTGCAGCACATCATGTCTGTCGTACTATAATGACAGGTGCTTCAAACTGTTAGGAACAAGAGATGTGAATTAAGTAGGGAGCAGTACAAGTAATGGGTTAAAACGCATAAGGTGACATACCGTGTATACACATGTATACTCACTGGTGTGTTGTAAATGCGCCAGACAAGGAAAAACAAAAGTTGAGACTAGCTCAGCTGTTTGTTTGTTTATAATCTACACATATAATAACAACAGTATAGGTGGGTCATAACGTTATGGCAACCTTTCTATTAAGCCACATGGCTCACGTACACGTAGAGCATTGAACTGCAGGAAAACCTTTCGACAGACTGCCATGCATGGAAGCAGGTATCTTAGAAAGGCCTCATTGGATGACCGTATCAGTTTACTACAACATTGGTTCATACTTACATTTGTTATTATTGTCAACTTCTAATTATCCTTGATATATTCAAATAAGTGAGTAATCTATAATTTCGTTTCGGATCTCACAATGAACAACTTGAACATTGATTTGTGGGATGCGATCCCGCTGATTCTATTGATCCCATCACTAGGTTGGATGATGCCCAACACTGTCAAAAACATACCGATTATTAGTTAATAATTTATTTCATTGCCGTACATTTTCAAACCATACCGACTTGCTTGAAAATGGGGCCACTGATTGCTTGGCTACGACTAAATAATATTCTGCAGTCAAATCATATGAACCACAAAATCTTGCTACTTTTACTACAACTGGTTAAAGAATGTTTCTGCAGAATAATTGTACATGTTTACATTGCTTATAGAACCAGCTCAAGCAGAAGAAACTCAAGTCTGCACGATCCAACTAGCAGCTGCTGGACGACCGAACACAAGAATAGGTAGCATTTGTTCTAGTATAAGGACAACGTAGGGCGCGTAATTTCCAAACTACGTTCAGTATTAACTCGAAATTCAACGAGAAAATGATGACGGTCTTGCTAGTGAACAGATTCGTTTTCAGTAAATTCGAATAAAAACAGTTTGTTGTTCTATATCAATTCCATTTGAACCAAATAAAACATCCTGATTCCGTGAACGAGGATTTGCATAAGGTTCTGTTGTCACCGCTTGAAGATTAATCGTCTACTGTGGCCGATATCCCAACACAAGATGGATTGCGAACAGAGGTGACAAGCCAGGATCAAAAGTGTGCACGAAGCTAGCAAAAATTTTTATAGTAGAAAACCGCAGTAGGGAATTTACCAAAACAACGGAAACTTTTTCCTAAGAAACACGGTAAACATTAATCACACCGCAGTGAGACACGACAATGCGCTAAATTGTCATCTGATCAATGCTATAGCATTTCCCGCACAGTTTCGTACAAAGTCCAAAATGTTGCAAAGAAGGTGCAAAAGTTTTCAAAGGAAATCCAAAACTTTGCAAGCAATGTCCAAAATTTGCAAAACCCTGCGCGATTCGCCAGCCGCTCAGAGCAAATCCTCGGACCTTAAGTGTGTTCTCATTGGCCGGATGCCAAGGTTCGGTGCGTTAGTCTGGGGAGGTGAGAGCGCTGCCCATTTACTGCGTAAGACTTGTGAATGAACCTCAAAAGAATGCACTTCGACGGTGCAACGGGCTTGTATGCGCACACCTCACGTCCGAAACGATTGATCACAATTGGTCTGAGAACGAAGAACATCTGGAACATAAGCGCACGATGAATATGAGGCACTTTAATTAGCTAGCCACAGCCATCGCTGTCATTGCGCTGTGTGTCGCTGGAATCGATAACAAGGAACGCGTCAGGAAAGCTAAGGTGCACCGCGCTATGTCTGTGTGTACGGAAGCCCGCTTTGTCACATGCAAACGAACATCCTAATGCTACCCTTCTTGCCGTATGAACTTCAAACCGGCGGTGTTAGTGGTCGCGGTATGAGTTATATGTATTTATGCATGTTTCTCAGCCCGCTTTGCTCCCTTGTTCGGGAACGCGGTTGCCTCAGGCCATCATGGATGCTGGATTACATCGAGCTAACTAGACGCTGTTTGGGCGCGATCGCTCAATTTTCCGGCAGGATGCACGGTGTCGCTGTTGATGTTTACTGTATACTCAACTTCGGCAGACGACGCCGGTTAAGCTCTGTAGGCTCTGTTCCGCGCTTCTGACAAAACAGTGACACGTACTTCCGTTGCAGCTCTGACCTAAACTTTGTGTTTGCCAATGCACTTACTTATGATTATCGCCATTCCGCTGTCAATCATGGTTCTCACATGGTGAAAGAACTGTAGCTGACAAGCAACGTATGATCGGCTTTAAATAAATCCATGCTGTAATCGCTTAATCAATTCAATGGTGTCATAAAGTGAACAATTTTGCTCCTGGTACTCTTTGCAGGACTTCGTAGGCTATTACGAAAATAAAATACCTGTAATCTCGTTTTATCATTCGTTATTGTTCCAAACAGTTGGAGTGCGAGATAACAAAAGGCAAACAGTATGTTGGCCTGATGCCAATGGCACTCGACCGTTTAGATTGATCCATCTTCCCCTGCGGGTTGAACCCGTTTGGAAGCTCATCAAGAACAGATTACAATTAAGGCAATGTTGCAGTCGTTTAGAGAGTTCACGCTCATGCTGCTCCCTCCGGTTTAGCGAGCCCTGGGACGCTCTTCCAATTTCAGTTCTTTATGCATCCATCATATGTGCACCATGTTAAACCATACTTTATCGGCAGTCTTCCGTTGCCCGGCGAACGACATTAACTCCCCTCCTTCTGTGTGCGAGCGAGCACGTTTGTATGCGTTTCTGTTGTACTCGATCTATTCGTTACGAGTCTGTAACCTCTCGTGGAATATACAATCACGGGGTGGCATCGCCGTCGGAAACAAGGTCTCGCTGCTCCCTAAACTCAGAAACAGATGGCTTCCTGAACAACCTATTCGTGGTGCCAGCTGGCTAGTTCGGGTTTTTCCGTGTTCCAGGACGTTGTGAGTTTTTTCCTGGCAAGCGTTCTCCTTATAAAAAGCCAAACGTCTGTTTAACAACTCTGCGACGTGGCCGATGCGACTCGCAACCAAATAAACTGACTGAACCTAACCCCTCCCTGAGAGGAATTGTACGTCAAGGATGTGTTGGGCCGCTGGTCCTTCAGGGACCACAAGACGCATGAATCATCTATTTGGTCACCGGCTGCTAACGGGTTAAGGCGCCCTAACACTACCCTGCTGTTTTGTAAGTTATATATTTGATCAAAGGCTGGGGTAGTGCCCCCTAAGACAACCGTCCACTTCTGCCTGGGCAACCGGGTAGTATCACGTCCACTGAGGAATCATAGACCACACTGCTTACTACTGCTATTGCTATGCCTATCATCTTTGCTAACACAATGCTCAACCTCAACTTACAGATCAACCCCCCCCCCTCCGTCCTTCACCTATATGTACTCTTATGCCTTCTTCGGTCACCGTCACAAACGGCCCAAGTCTCGCAACTAATGGAAGTAACATCCAAACTCCCGGGATTAAATGTCTTGCAATCAAAACCGTCTCTTACTCCACCGAAGCAGTAATTTCTTATTCACTACTATTCAACTATCCACGCTGATATTCGATACTGTGATATATCTGACGGTTGCTTCACCCGGCAAGCTCACTTGGTCCTACAAAGCGCTTTCCAAACATCCTAGTTTTCCAAACACACAAACTGTATCTACATTATCTCAGGCTATGAAAGCGTACGACACAGTGAATACCGGCACGAAAAGCCTCATATGTTGAATATATCGCTCGGGCATGACTCACTGGAAGCCGGTCCCTTGTCACTCCCTTGCAGTAGACATCAGATATCGCTTTAACCCCGTACGAACCCACAAACTTACGTACGTGCATACATAATTTGTAAACACTGTGAATACCCACACGTCCCTACGCGCTGCTAGTGACGTGCTATACAACCAGATACGTAAAAAAGGGGCCAGCAAAGTGATTAAAACATGTCATTTTTTCTAGCTAAGTAGTAAAATGTACACGCATATGTCGAATAGCATTACGACATCCAATAACACTGATATCCTTCGTGGCTGCTTTGGCAATGCGTTCAAGGAACTGCAGCCTCCGTTCCACCTGCGTCATGAGTTTCTGGGGATCCCCGGCCAGAAGTTCCTCGTAGTGCACTATAATCTCATTCTGCACTCTGGCCTTCACCACCTGCCAAACATTTTCCATCTGATTGACGAACAGAGAGTATGGACCTAATCTCAGTATGGTTACTCATCGTATTCATCTACTGACGACAGTTCTTCCAGTCCTGTGTGACATGGTGCATTATCACATACCACGACAACCTGCAGGAGCTCCATCTCCCGTTTCAGGTTGTCTAAATAGCTTCTCATCTATTCGAGAGATAGGGGGCCTGTGAATGAGCCTCTTCGGGTGGGCATTGACACTTTCCCTTCCATCGTGGGTGCACCGATTAAATGTAAATTGTGGCCTCTGCTGTTGACAACTTTGCAACAGGCTCTCACGCCTCTGGGCACCCGACCACGAGTACGTTTGTAGTAAATGTTGAAGTTCGCTTTGTCAATCCAAATGAAGAACTTGCCATCGTGCTCAAATTAGCCAAACTGCTGAACGAATTCCCTGCCTATCCCTTTGTTTCGCTTATTGTTAATTCCATCGGGAACCTGATAGATGTTCTTCATAATTATCAATCGACCATCTAGGTGCTGTGCGATTGTTGACTTCGAAATGTCCTTGTCCATTTCTGCTTGTACTCGTACTCGCATTCCCCGTAGCGTAAGAGTTGATTCCCTTGCGATCCAATCCATTATGTCATCTACGTCTTCCTCCCACAAAATTCGCTTACGACCGTGCGCCTGCGTAGTACTCGGCTCCTGCTCAGGAGAACGACGAATCCAGGAGTAGGCTGTTTGATATTTGACGTTGTTCACAGTTGCCACAAGCAGCCAACCATCAGCGTTTCCGAAGGCGCCCAAAACTCGGTCACGAATGTCTGATGAGATACTCTGTCGAATGAGAGAAGGCATGCCGACGACGTTAGAATCATAAACATGGATTCGGTCGTGCGCTTATGTTCCAGCTGTTATTTGTTCTCAGACCAATTGTGATCCATCGTTTCGGACGTGAGGGGGGGGGCATACAAGCCCGTTGCACCGTCGAAGTGCATTCTTCTAAGGTTCATTCACAAGTCTCACGCAGTCAATGGGCAGCGCGCTCACCCCCCCAGACTAACGCACCGAACCTTGGCATCCGGCCAATGAGAACACACTTAAGGTCCGAGGATTGGCTCTGAGCGGCTGGCGAATCGCGCAGGGTTTTGCAAATTTTGGACATTCCTTGCAAAGTTTTGGACTTCCTTTGAAAAATTTTGCACCTTCTTTGCAACATTTTGGACTTTATACGAAACTGTGCGGGAAATGGTCTAGATTTTGCTCTCCCAAATTGTCCCTTAGCCTGTCACATGGGTGTGAGCACCTTCAGTGTTGGCGAATATGTGACCAGTGTTGCTGTATCCTCGGTAAATTTGTATTGGCTTTTGCTGGACAAACAGACCTCGACCGACATCGTTTGCACACCTATATTGGAATGACACTGCAAAGTGCCAGTGTCGTCCATCTTTACCACGTGCGATGTGCAGACAACACAACATGCAGGAAGTCGCTGACCAAACATTCGCCGCATTGATTGATCTTGGCACGATCGATGAATATGAGGCACGTTAATTAGCCAGCCACAGCCATCGCTGTCATTGCGCTGTGTCGCTGGAATCAATAACAAGGAACGCGTCAGGAAAGCTAAGGTGCACCGCGTTATGTCTGTGTGTACGGAAGCCCGCTTTGTCACATGCAAACGAACATCCAAAGGCTACCGTTCTTGCCGTATTAACTTCAAACCGGCAGTGTCAGCTGTCACGTTACTGGGCTACACGTTGAGTATCGTTCAAGCTGTTGAAACTTCTAAGGGACCTGTTGTGGACGAATATTTTTCAAATGCTGTTGGTTATATTTTATGCGCGTGATGAACCAGTGGGATCATACGACGAAATGATGGTGAGTGCTTTTCCCAGAAGGAAGTGAAAAGGAGCCTAAAGCTTATTCGCTAGTGCAGTGGGGAACGAGTCTGCCTACCAGTAAAAAACATTCCACAGCTAGCACACTCACAGGGAGAAGGTGTGGTAATGCGGCATTCTATCGCGGTGTACAGGGTTGTCAAACTTAAACTGATGGCTTCGCAAGTGTGTGTTTTGAATGAATTGCATGAGCGACAAAGCCGCTGGGTTTCTTCTGGATTTAGTACCCTTCGAAAGCGCTGGTACCCATGGAGTACATCCCGAGGTATGCTACTATATACTCGTAGACAGATAATATAAGCCCTTGACATGTTTGATTTCAATTTCTTTCTTAGTTTTTATATGAATATATCACACGTAACTTGTGCTACAGATACTGCGCCATCGGAATCATGGCTGAGTAGGAAAGCAGTATGAATAATAAGAAATTGACAACTACAACAAAGATTTTGTAGTCCAGTTTGCCACTCACAGTTTTGAGATGATTTTCAGTTTTGTTTTTAAGGGAGAGGAAGGAGGGACACCACAACACACCGATGCACACGTCCGTCACTTACATCGATCTTGGGCCATGGCTTCCAAGGTCTACAACCAGCATGTATCCGCTTCTCTCGGACGCCAACACAATAGTCGACAGCAATCGGCCGAGGCTAAATGTTTTGTCAGCTGGCTCGTGCGACTTCTCTAACTCGCAGGCTGTTCACCAGACTGTCTCTTCCAGCCCTGTCCAGCAACCTCAAACGACGCACAAGGCGGGTAAAGCGGAACAGGCATGCGAAATACGTGTCCCAGCCACCGCAGTTAATGCAGTCAGAGTAGCTCCTCGAACAAGACTGTTCCTCTTCCCAAGACACGCTGTCTAATTTCCACTTTATTTACGTGGTGCCACAAACACACAGGCATTGGACCACAGAAAGCCGTGCACGAAGACAGATACCCTACGCAAGTTCTCTTTACTAATGGGCCAGTTCTCACATGCGTACAATGGTACAGCTCGGACAATTGCAAAATAGACTACCATTCGATGGAGTGACGAATGCCGTGGCGACCCCACGAGTGTATCAACCTAGAAGAAGCGAAGCTTGCTCTCGAGATGCACATTGAAATCTCGTGTCCAACAGCCCCGCCACGAGTGGTACAACTTCCTATATAATCAAAGCTCTCCACAGCCTCCAGTCTCACCACCAAGAGTGAGTACAGAGAGAGGCACGTGCCAGTCTTATAAGAGAGCCTTGCATTTGGATGGCGTAAAGTACATACCATTCTTTGTTGCTTCAATCGCCAGGCGGTTTAGTGCAAGTTGGACTGCGTGTGGATCGTCAACCAGCAAGGCGATATTATCATCATAATCCAAAGCAACAACTCGACTACCTGGGAGGAGCTCAACGCCAACGTTCAACGAATCGCCCAGAGCGTTCATTAGGAGATCCTCGATGATAATGTTGAATAAGAACGGAGAGATAGGGCATCCTTGTCGAACTCCACTGGTGATCATAAAGCAAGGGGAAAGCTGCCATAAGCCCTAACACTGCCCGAAGTCAACAATTGAGAGCGCACATAATGGAGACGAACTTCTCGAAGACGCTATTCCTCAGTTGACAGTGCCACAGTACTGTCCGATCTACAGAATCGAAGGCTGCATGTATATTTAAGAACACAGCAATCGCTGGCATTTGCTACACATGGCGGAGCTCAAAGATCTCACGGAATGGGAACATTTGATCGATGCAGTCGCGGCCAGAGCGAAACCCAGCTTGTTCTTCTAGCTGCAACGATTCGCGCTTTGATGGTAGCTTACGAAGGATGATGGGCGCCAGTAGCTTGCAAACGACGGTGACTACGCTTGTAGTAGATTGTATGCAGGCCCTTTTTGATGATGGGGACGACTATCGATCCACCGTTAGATGCTGGAACTTCCTCTTACGACCAAACTTTCGAGAACAAAGCAGTGATATCTCAAACCAGCAGAGCGCCACAATCTTTAAATAGCGCTGGAGGAAGACCTTCATGATTGGGGTGTTTTAATGCTTAATGTGGTAGAGCCTTTGCCCGATTTCCCGATAAGAGGGATAATTTGTGGAGGTGGACCACTTGTCCCAGTGCGAGCACCAAGGGTAGCAGATGGTGTTGGGAGCTAACAAAACTGCGAGCCAAAATGTTCAGCCCATCGCTCCAGATGTCGTTAAAGATTGGTGCTTAAGGTACAATCCGCTTCGTATGTTGTTTCACTTATACGAGATCGCACATCCTCGGTGACACGAATGAGCTAGAAAAGTTTGCTGGTATTACCGTAGAGACGAGCAAGCTCCATCTCCCTAGCACGTTCACACAACTAATCTTGGCGAGCAGTTTGCAGACTGTTGCACAGATCTCGACATTGGGATTGGAGTCCTTCACTCTGTCTGCAATCCGACGGGATCAAGCGGCGAAAGTCCAATGCTTCGGGGGGTGACGGGCAACTCTACAAGTGTCCATAATGGCGGACACTATGGCACATTTGTCTGCGGACACTGCGAATAGAGGTCGCCGTCCATAGTTGAGCCAAGTAATGTTGACAGTGAGGATTGATATCTGAATAAAAGCGCAGGGTTTTGAAGATTTGTGACCTCTGGACGGTAATGAGAGTGCTTAAGTGATCATCCGAAACTCATGCAAATCTTGGCAACAAACAATGCGTGATCGAAGTTTAGATAATTTGACCAGTACACTCAGCAGTCCGTTACACTCCTGCGCCATCTGTTGCTGATTGTTATGTGGTCAAGCTGGGAGCACTCTTGCGTTTGTGTGGGCCGGTGCCAGATAGCAGTGTGTCTTCTCGAGTGACGGAAAGTAGTGCTCGAAAGAAACAAGCGATGATCAAAGCAAAGAGCAAATAGTCTGTCTCCATTGTCTGATCGACTGCTACCAATACGGAAACTACCCCCAAGGTGGTGCTAGCTTGGTGAAAGCGGCCCACGAGTGCGTTAAAGTCCCTGGCAAGAATGCTTATATCAGTTCTTTGGAGGAACACAGAACTTAATGTAGCTGCTAGTAACACCTACATCCGGGCTACAGTCTGTAGGGGCTTAGGTGGTAGCGACAAACAAGGCACGCTTAACTTCTCGATGCCTGCTTACATTTCATGAACCTCGTAGTCTGACAACACATAGCCGACTGTTGATTGGGATCCAGTTAAGCGGAGCTGAATCAGCCCTGACATAGTGCAATTCCAACACCAGCTTGGCCATTGGCGGCAGCTTCTTAGTCTCGGTAAATCCGCATGTGGAATTTGCCGTCAGGATACACCGGAGAGGCCAGTATAATGATTGCAGTAGAGTCTCGTAATCTGGTCTCTGAAACGCCACAGATGTCTACCGAGGGCGTATTAAGAATACGGGCCAGACCTGCCTGTCCTCCGATCTGCATCGAAATTCGAACATCAAATGCTGCGAGGATCAATGGAGAACCAGTTCGAAGAAGAGGAGCTTCGGTGGAGTAAGAGACGGTTTTGATTGCAAGACATTTAATCCCGGGAGTTTGGATGTTACTTCCATTAGTTGCGAGACTTGGGCCGTTTGTGACGGTGACCGAAGAAGGCATAAGAGTACATATAGGTGAAGGACGGAGGGGGGGGGTTGATCTGTAAGTTGAGGTTGAGCATTGTGTTAGCAAAGATGATAGGCATAGCAATAGCAGTAGTAAGCAGTGTGGTCTATGATTCCTCAGTGGACGTGATACTACCCGGTTGCCCAGGCAGAAGTGGACGGTTGTCTTAGGGGCACTACCCCAGCCTTTGATCAAATATATAACTTACAAAACAGCAGGGTAGTGTTAGGGCGCCTTAACCCGTTAGCAGCCAGTGACCAAATAGATGATTCATGCGTCTTGTGGTCCCTGAAGGACCAGCGGCCCAACACATCCTTGACGTACAATTCCTCTCAGGGAGGGGTTAGGTTCAGTCAGTTTATTTGGTTGCGAGTCGCATCGGCCACGTCGCAGAGTTGTTAAACAGATGTTTGGCTTTTTATAAGGAGAACGCTTGCCAGGAAAAAACTCACAACGTCCTGGAACACGGAAAAACCCGAACTAGCCAGCTGGCACCACGAATAGGTTGTTCAGGAAGCCATCTGTTTCTGAGTTTAGGGAGCAGCGAGACCTTGTTTCCGACGGCGATGCCACCCCGTGATTGTATATTCCACGAGAGGTTACAGACTCGTAACGAATAGATCGAGTGCAACAGAAACGCACACAAACGTGCTCGCTCGCACACAGAAGGAGGGGAGTTAATGTCGTTCGCCGGGCAACGGAAGACTGCCGATAAAGTATGGTTTAACATGGTGCACATATGATGGATGCATAAAGAACTGAAATTGGAAGAGCGTCCCAGGGCTCGCTAAACCGGAGGGAGCAGCATGAGCGTGAACTCTCTAAACGACTGCAACATTGCCTTAATTGTAATCTGTTCTTGATGAGCTTCCAAACGGGTTCAACCCGCAGGGGAAGATGGCTCAATCTAAACGGTCGAGTGCCATTGGCATCAGGCCAACATACTGTTTGCCTTTTGTTATCTCGCACTCCAACTGTTTGGAACAATAACGAATGATAAAACGAGATTACAGGTATTTTATTTTCGTAATAGCCTACGAAGTCCTGCAAAGAGTACCAGGAGCAAAATTGTTCACTTTATGACACCATTGAATTGATTAAGCGATTACAGCATGGTTTTATTTAAAGCCGATCATACGTTGCTTGTCAGCTACAGTTCTTTCACCATGTGAGAACCATGATTGACAGCGGAATGGCGATAATCATAATTAAGTGCATTGGCAAACACAAAGTTTAGGTCAGAGCTGCAACGGAAGTACGTGTCACTGTTTTGTCAGAAGCGCGGAACAGAGCCTACAGAGCTTAACCGGCGTCGTCTGCCGAAGTTGAGTATACAGTAAACATCAACAGCGACACCGTGCATCCTGCCGGAAAATTGAGCGATCGCGCCCAAACAGCGTCTAGTTAGCTCGATGTAATCCAGCATCCATGATGGCCTGAGGCAACCGCGTTCCCGAACAAGGGAGCAAAGCGGGCTGAGAAACATGCATAAATACATATAACTCATACCGCGACCACTAACACCGCCAGTTTGAAGTTCATACGGCAAGAAGGGTAGCATTAGGATGTTCGTTTGCATGTGATAAAGCGGGCTTCCGTACACACAGACATAGCGCGGTGCACCTTAGCTTTCCTGACGCGTTCCTTGTTATCGATTCCAGCGACACACAGCGCAATGACAGCGATGGCTGTGGCTAGCTAATTAACGTGCCTCATATTCATCGATCGTGCCAAGACCAATCAGTGCGGTGAATGTTTGGTCAACGACTTCCTGCATGTTTTTCTGTCTGTACATCGAGTGAGACTAGCACGTTGGCGTGTCATTCCAATATAGGTGTGCAAATGTTGTCGGTGGAGTTCTGTTTGTCCATCGATGTTCAAAACAAATTTACCGGGTTTACAGTCACACTGGCCACGCATTCGGCCATCAATGCAGTTGTTCACACCTCTGTGACCGGCTGAGGGACCTTTTGAGAGAGCAACATCTAGCATTGAACAGATGACAATTTAGTGCACTGTCGTGTCACACTAAGGCTTGAATGTTGGTCACCGAGCATGGAAGTAAAAGGGACTAAACTTTTGGGACCTACCATAGATGCAAAGCCACTAAAGCGTTTCTGGCTGGACTAACGACACGGGTGAAGGCTAAAGGATAACAGTAGTATCCAATCACGCGTACCCAAGGAATCTGTACGAAATAGCCTCCATAAGGAACGACGTATGCCTGCCAATCAGAAGAAAGCAATAAGGATTTTAATTACAAGGCCATCAAGTAACGCTAGGGAAATGGAACCTGTAACTGGGCCTTGTGTCTTGAATTATATGTGCAGTAGGCATCCTTCTATCATCTCCCTGAAAAAGAATTACCTGTGAAGTGTATAGATGCTCCCACGGATGATCACCTGAAAATGCTGCAACAATCCTTTTGTTCTTCTCCGCTCGTACCTGGCTTGTTTTGTTGAATTTTCCAAGGACTAAAATTTAACTCTGTTAGACACACTAGAAGTGCGATTTGCTAATGCTTCATTGAAATGCAGCCCATTACCTTTTGAAACCATAGCAGCCAGTGCAGAACGTAACCTCACCTGATTGACACGACGTCTGCATATTTGGGTAACAAGTTACTCGATGTATATTACCGTGCCACAACGTCGCAACCTTTGTCCTCTTATCCACTTTATCCACCGACGCTGGCTAGAAGCTGTACATAGAAAACATCCATCTTAGCAAATCCTTCTCCTTTCCCGTACAGCCTATTGTATTTCTGAACCAGTTACCGTGACTAGTACACTAATGAAAAGTATCATATTCGGATTGATTATCAGATTTTGAGTTATGGGGTCTCTAGTGAATGACTTTTATTCGGTTGTATTAGGAGTATGGGTAACCAGATGATTGGGCAGGATGTTTCCTAAATATATTCCAGCACACGCTAATTTCTACTCCAACGATATTTGTTTGCGACTGTCGACAAACAATTCTGCTTACCTGCGATACGGTGTTGTTCTCACATGGTCGGTACCATTTTGTGCCATGACTCAGCGAATTGGCGAAACATGAACTGAGGCGTATCTGAGAGGCCTTGTTGTCTGGAAACATATCTCAACGCAATGACTGTTATTTATGGGACGTTTTGCACTTAGTTTACTTCAGGTAACTTATTGTAATTGTTGTCAATAAGGAGAAAATCATCTCCATAAACTGATCCTGCCAAATCCACATGTAACCGGGATCAAGGTGATTCTGGTTTCTTCCCAGGTTGCAGTGACGCCGATACCGGCAATTAGAAAGCTTTGCAGCATTTAAAACCAGATCGACCAATGTCTTCTATCTGGCTGTACCTCATTGTGCAAATCCTGTAAAGCTGTGCGAGTGTTTTCATGCTAGTTATATTTGGATGGGCTTAAAGCGATTGTCGTAAAACATGTTGCCAAAGTATTTCTGTAATCACAATGAGATCCGTGAAAATCGGCAAGAATCGACTTACAACAGAGTCCTGTCGCATCGGAAACAGAGACTGGATATCTCTTTGGCACTTCTTCGTCCAGTCCCGTCGTGTCCACACGAATACTCCTTAGAGCAGCACGTCCTGTTTCCTAATTATCTGTCGCATAACGGTATTCATTGCCAACTAGCTTATTGTCTCACGTTTCATATGGCTGATATCTGTTTCAGCTGCGGTTGACGTAATCACTGCAACTTCATGCTCATCTCTATCTTTATGCATCAATCTGGAGATGGTGTCCGACTGTGCAATAACATCAGATGGCACATATCCCCAAATCGGATCACAAGAGTAAAGTCCTCCATCGTTGAAGATGACTAGCAGCTTACATGGAATACCCTTACTAAATCCAAAGATTTTCAA
>CALYDF020001893.1:0-33356 GCA_944474145.2 Dicrocoelium dendriticum
ATTGCAGCCGCTAACGGGGCGAAAAACTACATTCATGAAAAATCTTATGAGTTCGCTCAAAAGAAAACGTATTAAAATCGAGTCAGATGAGTTGATGGTCAGCTTCGAAGTCACATCACTTTACACCAAAGTACCCAAGAATAGGTGCGAAGAATGACAAGACGTAGTCCAAATAAAACTGTCACTAGGTGATCAAAAAAACAGTTAACCAGAGAATCAAGGCGATGACAGTGTGCCATAACATGGCTTACTTCGTTTTTTAGTCAAAACTGTACAATCAGGAACAAGGTTTTGCCATGGGATCGCCAATATCCACAGCACTGGCAAACATGTATAAAGAAGACTTCGGGAACAGGAGGTTAATTTACACCACTAACTCACCAAACGTTTAATGGCGCTATGTAGACCAAACCTTTGTATCGTTGAAGGGGGTAAGAAGGACGAGTTGCTTGATCACTTAAACTCCATTGATGAGAGAATACATTATACTATTGAGCTAGGATCTTGTAGCGGCACAATACCATTTCTTGACTATCTGGTTCACAGGAATGGGGGAAATTTAAAGACGACAATATATCGTAGGCCAACGGATACTGGCGGCGTACTCCACTACACTTCAAGTCATCCGAAGCAATTTACGCTGGGATAGCGTCAGCGCAGGGCACAAAGCTTGTGCACGATGGAGGAGGACAAAAAGGCTGCGCGGAAAATGGCAATGAGCAAACTATTAGAAAGTGGTTACCCACGGCGGCTTGTCAAACGGTAATTGCATAAAATGCTACACCGGCAGTCAAGACCTCCAGCCGAGTGGATAGGGACGGTCGAAATTCCGTACACGGAAGGCACTTCGGAGGCATTTCGGAGGATAACAAACAGGGAAAATATAAGGATGATCCTTCAGTGATGTCGAAAGTTACGTTCGGCTTTTGTACACCTAAAGCACCCCTTCCCAAGGATAGGACGACTAACTGTGTTTATAAAATTAAATCTACACATGTGTGCAGAGGCCAAACAGCGAGAGAATTACGCACACGAATTTTGGAGCATAGGAGGCGCATTTCAGGACTACCAAGATACGAGTTTGAATACCCGACAATACTAAGATATTCTGCCGTGGCCGTGCGTGCATTAGACCTGGGTCACCAGATGGAACTGGAAAACCTAGATGTAATTATAACGGGTATACTGTCAACACCAGATCTGTGGATTACTGAGACGGTGGAAATTGTCAAATCTGAAGACTGCGTAAGTGGATTGGAGGAGGTATAACTCTCTAATGCATGGCGAGCCATCTTAAGCCGTCCTGACTTACGAGCATCGGTACGTGGGTCAGATTGGAAAGTGCGAACCGACTACCATTGTCAATGCCATGATGCACAAAGGAACACCTGAAATACACCCACTGTGGTTGAACCATTTGAAGTGACATCGGGAACTGTTACCGTAATGACTCCGTGGCTCTTTTCTTGGGTAACGCCGTTACCGCCCCTATTCCTTCTATAATCCCACTCCAATTGCACGCGGATTCACCTGGTCTGACGAAGCTCTTGCGTCAATGGCGAAATGTTATCAACTACTATACCAACAGATTATTTCCAAACCTTCCGGAACTCAAGGATATTTAATATTTTGCCAACCTGAGCATTTCATCATACTGCAAGAGTGCGTTAAAAGGGAACTCAAAAATTCCATAGAGCGAATGACTTGCATAAACCACTAGCAGAGTGTGACGAAATACACAATTACCACCGTGAAATTTAAAGTAGGAGGTATGTTAAACGGTTAACACTAGGTTACCTTTTTCTCTGTGTAACCATAGTGTATCGCTTAGTTATAAAAGTTTCCATTGAAACCGGCCCGTGTGTATGACAGCACATATTTTGAGCCTTTGATGCGGGAGGGGTGAATTATATTGCTTCGGTCCAGCCTGGAATGTAGCACTTTGATATTGGGAAGCGACTTTATTTTCCACGTATTTTCTTGTCTCTACCGTTACTATTTTAATACTAAGATTGTGCGCTTTAGCTGGGATTGATATGAACGTGAGGTAGAGTATCTTTACTTGCGTACGAGATGCTAGTAGCAAGAAAGTCTCAGAGGCAAATTTATCAGAAGCTTGGCTTACTTTTGCGATTCTCCTAACCAACAATCGCCTGTCAGTTACTGCATCAACCTATCGTCTGTATCTATTAAACTTATGCGTGAACATATCAATGACGTTACAATTTATGGCAATATACCCTGTCGTTCGCTGCCCAAGCAATACAGGTTGATAAGTTCATGACGTAAACAACAATGCTTTAAAGTCATTTTATACGCTGTAAGCAGCCCCTTAGAACCTGGATCCTAATTTCGGTCTGCCCAATTTCTGTTACATATTTACACATTATCTAGACGACAGCGCTTGGTCGTTAGCTTGAACATCCGAACGAAATGGGCAATTTTCTGGCATATTTTTATTAAGGGATTGTCTTCTGACTTTTTGTTTAGATTGCGTTTTCCAAATTACTTGAATGCCGTAGAAAGAAGAAGTAATCACCTGATTACGTGACACCCTGAAGCAGCTCCCTCAACCAAGTGCGATTAATTTGCGTATGTACTTTCACTGCCGCTTTTGTTTATGTATAATATGTTCTCCACAAATATATGTAATGTTTTTAGGCCAGACCCTTATGGTTGAAAGTAATTTAACATGTCGTAAACATGAGATACTATTAAACATTGAACTGTGTAACTTAGACAAAATATTTCGAGGTCGCGTTAATCAAAGTTCTGTGTAGATTGACTATACGACGCTGGTAATTTGAAGTCATTGGCGTTGTAGCCGATAAAGTAACAGAGTGAGACAGTTGTCCATTGTATGTATTTCAAATAAATAATACTAAAGTAAACGGCTTATATGAATGCGACCAGAACACAGTTGCGCCTACATACCGGTAATCTGGTAACAATTAACCCATCATCGAGGTAGGTGTAAACTGGTGATTCCCATGGGACCGGATTTCCGCACATGCAAGCTGCATATTCAATCACATTTGGCACGCAGCAATGTGTCAGGGAGGCAGCGACTATCTGTCTAAGGTGGAGATACGAGTTATAAAATGTAAGTTTGCAGACAACAAGTTATCACATGAAGTAACAAATCCATAAACCCAATGTGTGTAGCCTAAGAAACTCCACGGTCAAACGTGAAGATTAATGTATAGCGACCAATTCGTTTTTTATTTTTATGCCTGAATTCCAGCCAAAATCCTAAATGTCCAAAGGGGCGCAGTTCTGCTTATGGCGATTTCGGAAATTATTATTTACACATGCTAATTTTTATTCGCTTTATAATTAATCCACACGCACCGAGCATCCATCATTACGGTTTTTGAGTATACTTATGCTGTTGGACAATAGAAATTAGCTTGAAAAATATTCAATGTAAATTGTCAGCATAAGCAACCTGGCAGTGTGGGGACAATTCTTAGCAATTATCTTCCAGAAATTCTGCGAAGCCATACACTGGCTTATAACACAACCAATTCTCCAATATCTTGCAAACTGTGAACTCTGCTTACCTGCTAATCGATTTTCAAATACTGCAGTAATAAATGATTTCTGTGGACTTTTGGTGAAGTTCACTGCATTGAGGTCAAACATACAGCAATCTTCGAGTAGTTTTCACAACCTTAACACAGTTATCCGCTGTTCTGCATTAAGTTTAAATAATGGAACACAGCTATAAAATATTGGGTAAATTACACAGTATAATCGTTGATATATACACAAGGCTGTCGGAAGAATCGAATTTTACATAGATTCATTATCCAAAGCGAAATAATTTAGCATTGCAAGAAAATATAACTTAGTGAGTTGTACCCAAATCCTAATTTTCGTCTTGATTCTATTGGTGAAGCTTACTGGCACAGCATTGTAATACATGATTCCAAATTAATGAATACTCATTTAATATAATTGTTCATTTAATAATCTTATTGCTAATTTCTGCCGTTTTAGGGTTAACAACGATCAGAATCTACTCAGAATTATCAGTGTGGTAAGAAGATATATTCACATGAAAATATTGAACGTATCAAGTGAATACAAGATGAAGTGGCATCAAGTGACTTCAACCAAACAAGCATCCGTGAACTACACCTCGCCAACTTAATAGAATATTTATATGAATCAACTTCCCAAAGGAATTTTAAGTGTTAGCTGCGCTAATGATCACTTTTCAATATTTTAGGCAAACAGTTTCAGTAAGTGTCGTATTCGGGCCCAACCCAACATGGAGTGCTGTCATCCAATCAGACCATACAACTGTCCAGCCTATCACCACTAAGCTAGGACCAACGAAACAGATATACCCCAGTGAGTCTGGTAAACACGTGAACTTCCTGTTGACACTTTGTGGACTCTGCTTGTCAGTATCTCTTGATCCACTGTATCAATACTACCGGTCATTTCCACGATCTAGTATTCTATCCACCTACTAGAACAGTTCGGGTTATATCAACTGGCGACGGAATTGGTAATTAAAATGACAATTTCAGCAGAAGATTTCCGTGCAATTTTTCAACAACTGTAGTAGCAGTTCGAGGCCGCTCAGCTACGTTTACTCGATACTCTAACGCGTAACCTCTCTCTGGTTTCCAAGGACAAGGCACCGCAGGATGAACATACCAACATTGAATCAATTGTTTCTACAATTCAGATTTTCCAGCATGACGTTGCATCGGGTGTTACTTTTGAAAATCCTGGTTCAAACGCTATGAGGACATTTTTCATGTTGAGTTCGGTGGGAAGGAGGATTCATGGCGATCACAAACATTGCTTCGTAACTTGGGAATCATGGAGAATGATCGTTTCGTAAACTATATTTTGCCCAAACACCCACGCGAATTTTCTTTTGATGACACGGTACAGTGCCTCACACAGATTTTTGGCGAACGTTCCTTGCTCTTCAGCACACGTTATCATTGCTTAAAACTCGTCAAACACTCCATGGACGACTACCTTACCTACGCAGTTATCATTAACCGCGAGTGTGAGCGTTTTAAACTTGCATCCATGACCGAGACACAGTTCAAGTGTCTCATGTTTAGTTGTGGTCTACAATCTCCGTCAGACGCGGACATCCGCACACGTCTTCTCACCAGACTAGAGCAAGTCGCAGACATAACGTTGCAGAAAATGGCTGAAGAATGTCAGCGCCTGATCAATTTGAAGCATGGTTTCCGTATAGTGGAACAGCAGCAGATCAACATGGCAGATGTCAGACCGGTCAGAGCAAACAAACAGAAGTCCAAAAACCACCAACAGCATGTTGGAACTATGGCGCATGGCACTACGCCTCACAGTGCACTTTTCGCCGGCATCGGTGCAATCAGTGTCAAAGCTTTGGTCACAAAGATGGTTTCTGCAAGCCACGCAACTCAACTAAATCTGACAATTCCAACAAACGGTTTCCGAAACCACCGCAGAAGGCTAGTCGCAGAATCGTCGCTAGCTATCAAGTCAACGCGACATCGCGAAGACGTTATGTGACTGTGAGTGTACACGGGTATACCGCGACCCTCCAGGTAGACACCGGATCTGACATCACGATTATTTCGCAAACGATTTGGGAATCCATCGGACGTCCTCCAGTTATGCTTACTCAACAGACAGCCCTCAGTGCATCCGGAACAACTCTCGGTTTGATTGGTGAGTTACGTTGCTTGGTGTCTTATAATGGTCAAAAATTTGAGTCTATATGCTACCTTTCTAACCAACCAGGATTGCATATTCTCGGCATTGACAGGTTAGGTAATTTCAATCTTTGATTTATTCCCTTTGATAAAGTCTGCAAACTGACACTGAGCATCAGCATTCCTCCCGTAATAGTAGATGCAGGGCTACAGCAGTCCATTCCATAACGGTTATTTCAGCGATATGCACCAGTTTCCAGGAAGGACTTGGTCTTTGTAGCAAAATGAAGGCCCAATTGCAGGTGAGAGCAGATGCTAAACCCGTTTTTCGTCCTGCATTAACCAGTGTAGAGCTAGAGCTGGATCGTCTACAGCTAGCAGATGTCATACAAAAAGTCGATTACTCGGACTTGGCTGCTCCAATCGTAGTGGTACGAAAGGCCAATGGCTCAATTCGTGTGTGTGCTGATTTTTCAACAGGTCTCAATGACGCCCTTCAGACACACAGTTATCCACTACCAGTCCCAGAGGACATTTTTGCCAAACTTTCAGGCGGTAGACTGATTGCCAAACTTGACCTAGCTGATGCATATCTACAAATCGCCATTGACAATGAGTCAAAGGAATGGTTGAAAATTAACACACACCGTGGATTGTTTCAGTTTAATCGATTGCCATTCGGGGTTAAAACAGCACCAGCTAGTTTCCAGCAGCTTATGGATAACATCCTCACGGGCATTGACGGCTTTGCAGCTTACTGTGATGATATCTTAGTGGTCGGAAAAAGTACAGAAGAGCTAGCAGTGAGGCTCGACCAAATTTTGGATCGTATAACAGAGTACGGATTGCGCTTGCGACCAGACAAATGCAGCTTACTTTTGCCACAACTTAAATATCTGGGGTTCATTATTGACCAGAATGGACGTCGTCCCGACCCAGCCAATATTTCAGCTATTGTTAACATGCCGGCATCAACAGACGTCAGTACGCTGCGCTCTTTTCTTGGCATGGTTAGCCACTATTCTAATTTTCCCCCGGAAATGCATCAACGGCGAGCACCTCTAAACGCATTACTCATGAAAGAGGTCAAGTTTACTTGGTCAGCAGAGTGTCAAGCAGCGGTAGATCGGATTAAGGATATGCTGACTTCCGATCTCCTTCTCACGCATTACGATCCTAAACTTCCAATCGTGGTAGCTGCCGATGCAAGCAATTATGGCATCGGAGCTGTGTTGTTCCACACTTCCCAGGCGGTTCTGAGAAAGCAGTTATCCACGTGGCACGGTCGTTAACATCAGCAGAGAAAATGTATTCCCGGGTTGAAAAGGAAGGCCTGGCTATCATATGCTGTCAATAAATTTCACAAAATGCTATATGGTAGACGTTTCAAGCTGCTGACGGATCACAAACCGTTACTGACCATATTTGGTTCACATAAAGGCATCCCGGAAACAACAGCCAGCCGTCTACAGAAATGGGCTCTATCCTTACTGGCCTACGATTTTAGCATCCTTTACCAATCGACCACAGATTTTGGGCAAGCCGATGTGTTGTCTCGGTTAATTGCGGATCATCCAGCAGACAACAACGAGACAGTGATTGCTAGTGTTAAAGTGGATCAGGAGATTAATCGGGTAATTCTCGACACCGCGAAATCCCTACCAGTCTTGCTAAAATCCATCCAGCAGCACACATCGCAGGATGCCGTACTGCGTAAGGTGATGAAGCACGTGAAAGAAGGTTGGCCATCGAGGGTATCAGATGCAGAACTCATCCCCTATCACCGGTGCCAATACAGCTTATCAATCGTTGACTCGTGTTTGCTTTTCGCTGAACGTGTGGTTGTTCCCTCAGCTTTACGGCGGCCCATTCTCACTTAACTCCATAAAGGCCATCAAGAACTCACCTGCACCGAAGCATTAGCTAGAAGTTACGTGCATTGGCTAGGGATGGATGATGATATCTCACACCTGTGTACGCGGTGTGAAAACTGTGCGACCACGCAAAAATCCGCAAAAATTGGCCCCCGTGCCATGGCCAGTAGCGACCACGCCGTGGTCAAGAGTACATGTAGATTTCGCCGGCCCAGTAGATGGTAAATATTATCTCATTGTGATTGACGCTCATAGTAAATGGCTAGAGGTTGTAACAATGCCGACGACCATTGCAGTCGCAACAATTAGACAGTTGCATCAAAAATTCAGCCGATTCGGAATGCCGAAGACATTAGTCAGCGATAATGGCCCACAATTTACTAGCGAAGAATTCGCAACATTTTGTCGTTCTAATGGGGTGACACACATACACACACCATCCTTTCACCCGCAATCGAACGGTCAGGTTGAGCGATTCGTCAACACGTTCAAGCGTGCACTTATCAAAGGGCAAGGCGACGGCCCCAGGGACGATTGCATACACACATCCCTAATGATGTATCGAATCACACCACACCCCTCTTGTAACGGAAGGTCACCGTCGGAAATGTTGTTTGACCGTCGGATCAGGTCAATTTGGGACATAATCGTTCCGGAGGTGAGAGAATTAGCCAATCCGGAAACAACAGAATCTGCGCAACCCAAACAGCACGTAATAGCGAGAACATTAAAACCAGGTGACTTGGAATGGACAAGAGACTTACGGCCGTCGCAAAACAGATGGACGCCAGGTGTAATCACCAGACGGATTGGTCGAGTCACGTACCTAGTAGAGGTCAACGGTCAGACATGGCACAGGCATATGAACCAGCTCAGACACCTCTCTGATAACGATCAGTATTTACCTTGTCGCAAATCCCAGTTTGATTTTCAGTTACTACTGGAGGAGTTCTCATTGTCGAAACCGACAAATGTAAGTTCGGATCGAGTGGAAAACGAAAGCCAAGCGTTGATGTCAGATTTGGATGCGGTTCACAGACGGCCCGTACGTAACCGCCGACCACCAGATCGTTTCATCTATACCCAACGGTTGGCAACTACAGGCAGACGTGTCAAAAGAAGAGGGAGGTGTCGTATACGGGACCCAACACAACATGGAGTGCCGTCATCCAATCAGACCATACAACTGTCCAGCCAATCACCACTAAGCTGGAACCAACGAAACAGATATACCCCAGTGAGTCTGGTAAACACGTGAACTTCCTGTTGACACTTTGTGGACTCTGCTTGTCAGTATCTCTTGATCCGCTGTATCAATACTACCGGTCATTTCCACGATCTAGTATTCTATCCACCTACTAGAACAGTTCGGGTTATATCAGTAAGCATGTCGTTTTTTGGATAAACTTCATTAAGGATGATAAGTTCCATCTTACTTAATTTTTGCTCACTAAATTTGTAGGTTTTAGTTTATGTCTTGTCAACGAAAGCTGCAGCTTCGGTGCTGTGTATTAATAGTAGCGTTATCCTTTATATATGAAAGCTACGGAAAAGGAAATGTTTTGTTCCTTTATGCCTCTGAATACCAAGACGCGACGTTTTCACTACCTGTAGGACCTAAATAGACTGTTTGCGTTTCTGCATATTGATATTACCTTCCGCAACAAACATAATGTCTGCTATTTTTCTGTGTACTCACTTAAAATGATAGTTGCCAGCCCAACTTAACTTACGATGTACAAACATACGTAAGTACCTGCTGAATCTGGTTTATGCTCGACTTAGCATGTCAACTCATATCTTGCTAAAAGTCAGGCAGTTTATTGGCTTATTTATCTGGCGTTAAGGAAACAATAGGCTAAATAAATAAAACGACTGTTTGTCTGCACATCGCCATGAAACCGTGAATTATCCGCCGGTTCTAGGCAGATTCCAAGAAATATAACAAACTTTGTATATATGCCCTATTGCTGAGGTCAATATAGTACACATATATTTGCGATTTTGGTAACACCGCTGTAGAGACTAAGGCTTCTCAATTTATTTTATTTTCTGTTTTATAATCGTTTACCAAATCAGTGCGAATTATTACCCAAACCTCCCACCGCATCCATACGCTTTCTTAAACCACATTGCTCTAAATGAATGAATCTCAGTATGCTTCAGTTTTTAGATCACCTAATGTCACGCATTGTTTTAACTGTACCTCTTTTTCATCAATAAGTTAACCATAAACCTCATTTCCTTCGGAACGACACTCAAACGACCGACCTACAACGAGATCCGCTGTGAAACAGTAAGCGGAAGTCGATTCCACTATTCTAAATGTAATCCAAATAATCATTATCCGATTTAGCGCGGCTGCTATCCAATTACTCTGTGAATTCCCCATGTTATTAGTTTTATGAGAAAGTGAAACGTAGAAAGAATGACTTGGAATAACTTCACAAAATAGCTGGTGTCCCCATGTTTCTCTGGTTACCACAACAACCATATTGTACAAATACTCGGAGAAAGAAAACAACTACAACGCCACCGATTTTATGAGAGTCACAGGATATGGGAATTTTGGAAAATTAACTAATTCAAACTGGTAACCACCAATACAATAGTGTATATACTCTCACCTTCGTACGAAGTCATAATACACGCATGCAAGTGCGCTTGCTTTAGACACCTATTTTCAATTCATAATAGTTACGCAGTCATTCAATACTAACTAGGTTATTTTTACTGCGGTTGATTTATTCAACCCTATTAAGCTATAGCCAAGTATATCACTAATGGAAAGATTGGATCAGAATAAATAAAAGCCGAAACAAATATATGGAATACCGAATAATCATTACTTAAACTACCATTCCAAATTGAGATTGATAAGTAAAACGTTAAGACATGAGAGCTGAATTTCATACACGGGTGTTGACGCATGAGCGTTTTCCTGTGTGGACAACTCATGAATATCATGCACTACCACCTAGGTTCGTTGAGATGAGTCATATATATTCAAGCAAGTTGACTACAGAATCAATCGCTTCAAACCTGTTATTAAATAAGTGTATGGGTGCAACTGATAGCAAACCGATTGGTCTTCGAGACCATTCTCTGACTCACCCAAGTAATTGTAATAAAACGATACGCATAATGGTTATTCTCACTGTGAATTAATTAATGCCACAACCAAAATGTGCTTTATGGTTCCTCGCGTTTACGGAAGACAAACTCAACATCTAATCCAATAGAGAAGGTGGCACCACAGTGTCTGCTGAATCAGGAATGTTGCATTTCAGAAATACAATGCGATAAAATCAGACGGTGTTCAGAAACGAAGGCTTGTTCGTTTGTTGCAGTTACGGCTATGATTGGTTCTACTGCTACTGCGTTAAACAAAAGCAAACAGTCTGTAGTTAACATAATATGCAAAACTCCACTCGTCCGGTGACCACTGAAAGGAAATGCGCTTGTTCGCTGGAGACCAACACACCTTTGCTTCCTGTAGCAGACGCCTTGTCCATCTGTTGTGGGATTGTGCCCATTCACATTAGCAAAAGCACGCTTGAACGGAGAAAACAAAATCGAAGCACACGTATATAGAAATCATATAAAGTGAATACAAATAACCGCGGTAAATAAGTGGTCTGTCTATCAAATATGCAACTTCATAGATTATGCCCAGGCAATGCTATTAAGAGATTCAAGATCCACTCTTCATGGTTAAAGTAATTACAAACTCAGGCCAAACATAAACTTTTGTAATCAGCTCACGGAGCTACAGATTGCCTTCACCAAAAGCATACTTAGTTTAGAAGCATTTGTTTGTTCTTACTGATGGTCAGAACAGAGGTAATAACTAAAGCGCGCTTGCAAACCGACATTTTCGCACGACACCTGAACCATATCCAAGGGACATGCTTAAGAATAAACTGGATAAGAGTGATGGATTCGTGTTCAGGAGAATGCCGGTCTGTATGCAGAAAGTGGTGTCATACAAAAAAATGCGAAAGCAATTAAGGGTATTTAGACTAAAAGTTGACTCAGGTCGAGGTTAGCGTTGTCCGTCGACCTGATGGGCTTATTATTCATCCTGTGATAGCTGGTGCAAATTATGTTATTTTAAAACTGATTGGCTTAGTTACTTCGCAGAAATGTTGATTTAGTAATACCTCGATGGTGTAGTGCAATTCCTGAGGTTGAATGCAACACAGCGTAAGCTACCTCGCTATCTGGTTCATTTCTCACCGGTATGTTTGGTCCACCCGTAAAGTTTTAACATACCATTGCAGTGACAGAGAGATGGATTTAATTAACCTGTCAACAGATATCAAGTGCCCTCTAGTTGTAGAATCAGTTTACACTAACCTCACTCAAACGAAACTAGGGATTATTTGTACTAGCTGGAATATGCAGCTGTTCGTCGGCGATTAATGTTGAGTTGCTGATACATCCGCAGTTGGTGTGCATACTGAATGCCGCTATTCTGTCTCAGAACCCGCCTTAAGACCAACTTGGTGTGAGCTTATGGGACAAGCCATTACTTCCTGTAATGCTAGAATTTCTCATGACAATTACCAAAATCGGTTTCTAGAGAGGAGACAGCTGCCATACGTCAGACACTATGTTGATGATAATTTGCGTTTGCCTTAAGCAGAGAGGCAGATTGCGCATTCGGTAAAGCACCGCGATGGTTCTGTCCTTGAGTATGGCTTACGTATCCCTGATGGGTTATCATCTAATAATTATTGACCTTAAGTTAACTTTGACGTCAAGTTCGCACAAAAATGAGTCAATTTCATCAACGATTAATTATATATACAGGGGATTTCGTGATTAGTCAAACGAAGCCATTAAACTTTATGTACACACCGTTATCGGTGCGCTTCAGAATGCCGTGGACAAATGGACAAAATTGCCATCCTCCATCTAGTACCCAAGTTTGTTCCTTACGTAGCATCCACTGTTTTGTATTGTTTCATATTTGTTGCTGATATTTGTCGTAAAGTCATAACAATAATTCCAACAATTGCTGTCTTTCTGTGGTACTAATCATATTACATAAACACCAAAATTTTCCATCGTTTGTGTGTACATGGTTTGAGTAGATTTGAAAATCATGGATGTGGCGGACATGTATTTCCTAGTCAGATATTAAGCCGCATTAGAGCAAGTATACAAGACACTGATTGGTTGGGACTTCTAAATGCTAGAAACACGCAAATTCAGTCATTGATAAGATGCGCTGGTCTGGTGAAAAATGTTTGTAATCAAAGTGCGCTCTCGGAAGTTGTGTAACTACTATGGTTATTATCACTGGAACTGAATGAATATTGTGATATATTTCTTTTCGAGTCGATTTTTATTGTCCTTTGACTGAAAACCCTATTTTCCATGTTTTCTTGATAAGAGGCTGATAGATATAATTAACAAGACAATTGTTTTTTATTTTCCCATAGTAGTGTTGCAAGTGGTTCGTTTAACTGAACGGTGAATGTTAAGTACAAAAAGAATTTAATGCATCCCCAAACTGGATTGCTTACATGTGGACGCTTGATTATTCTGCTCATTAAACATTGCGTTGCTGTGTCCCACAATCGGTTGCCGTATTGCATAGTTATTCCTTTCACTCGATCACTGACATATCCTTGACGTTTCATGGCCATTTATATTAGTATGTCAAGTGCAGTCCTAGTTGGTTAGTATAACTGTTCGATCTATAGATATTGCTGAGGCGGTCCAATTGGATTCAGTTAGGTCAGTCAGTCATCTCCAGATCAGAGACGCGGGTATCCCAATGATCCGTGTGCTGTTAAAACTCCATTGCGTTGGATCGTACTTGGACTGAACAAACAGCACGAGATTATGAGGGATCAATCCATATCATTGATAGTTGATCGAACAAGGAGGATCAACTCACTTCGCTGCGATACCACTGATCTTCATCAAGAATTAGAGCAAACGTATGAAAGGGAATTTGTCGGACTAGATAGTCCACGACTAGTCATGTCTGTGAACGACGGACGCGCGTCATAACTAATGGAAGCTTTTAAAAGAAAATTTGGCGTCCACTACGAGATTGCGTTACCATTGCAAGTCGGGAGACCTCGGTTACCAGATAACCGACAATTCGTAATGATGAAGCTTGTCATGTTGAAGAAACGTTTGTCGAAATATGCGGCACTGCACAAAGCATACGCCAAGGCAATGGAAGAATGTATAGTTAAAAGATATGCTGAACTCGCTCCATTATAAAACAGCAGCTTAAAAGAGAAGCCTGGTACATACCGCATCATTCTTTATCACATCCATTTAAGCCCGGTAAATTGCGAGTGGTCTTCGATTGTCAAGCTTCATACCGTGGAAGTTCTCTCAATCAATAACTTCCACCTGGTCCCGATATATCAAACAGGCTAGTGGGAACGCTTTTGTTGTTCAGATTCCACCCGATCGCCGCCGCGTCCGGCATTGAAGAGATTTTTCCTGAGGGGAGGGTTGCTATTAGGGATTGTAATTGCTTAAGGTTCCTGTGGTGGCAGAACGCCAATCTTTGTTCACCCTCTATTGAATACCACATGACTGTACATTCGTTTGGCGCTACTTGTTCACCAAGCTGTACTAACTGCGCTAAGACAAGCTAACGTTGACAGCTATTGTGATTCCAATACCAAAGTTTAAGAAGTAGCAGAGAACTGTTTTTAGTGTTGATTCTGTTCCCAAAGCAACTAAACTCGTTATACACCTCACCCATATTCTGTCTGACGGGGGATTTCATTAGACGAAATCGATCAGCAATGGAACGGAGGTTATCTCGCATGTACCTGACAGCGAACTGAAGGTTCCCGAAATAAGATAATTGCCTGAGGACGATCGTGTAACAAACGCTCTAGGTTTAAACTGGAACGTCACCCAGGACCCCCAAACGTCTAAACTGGAAGGTTTTATAAACCGTTGACCCAGAAGGCGATCCCCTCGTTAGTAGCTTTAGGCTATGATCCTCTCAACCTCATTGCACCCATGCTAATTCTGCTAAAGATACTGCTACAGATTTTCGTAAACTGGAAGCTGGATTAGGATAAGTCTCTACCCGCAGAGGAGCAGCAAGCTTGGAACAAATGGTTATCAAATGCCAATGATCTGAAAAGCTTGTTCGTCGAACGTTGTATTAATCCATTCGGATGCAGCGTATTTCCTGTGCAGTTGCATCGTTTTTCGGATGCGTCTGAGGCTGGCTGTGGTGCTGCTGTATATTTGTGTTGCGAGATTGATAAAGAAATCGTCAGTAGTTTCCTGATTATTAATAAATCACGTGTCACTCTCATTAGTACGGTGTCGATACCAAGGTTGGAGCTCACTGCTGCCGTCCTGAACGTGCGCATATCAGCGAAAGTCAGAGAGGAGACGGCAATCCATTGTAGCAAAAAGTTCTGGACAGACTAAATGGTAGTTATATAGCTTCTTCAAAGTGTTAACAGGCGTTTTTAGACGTTGGTTGCCAACCGGATTACCATTATACAACAATACTCTCACCCCAGTCAGTGGTGCTACGTAAATTCGAAGCAGTACCTGGTAAATATCGTCTCACGTGGACTATCGATGTTGCTCAAAAAGAAAAGAAACCAATGGTTACATGGGCCACAATTACTCATTCAGCCCCATTTTAATGGCCTATGCATCCGGAGAACATGGGAGAATTACCGCCTGAATTGGTAGGACCCGATGTTTGTCATATTTTCTTGGTCACTTTGGAAGAGCACTGTGTGAAGCAATTTAAGGCTTGCGAGACATGGACGTCCCTGCGGAAATATTTCCTTACATGCTTGCGATTCGAATCTTATTTCGTCGCCAAGTACCTGACCAACCAGCTGAGATAGAAAGTGCTGAATTTCGATAAGCTACGCTTCAGATAGTTAAGTTGGCGCAGTCAGCAATTATTGTGAAGGAGATGCGCCTGTTTGCGTACGATGAACCCGATATAGCCGTTCGAAATTTGCAACTGTGGTCATGCAGATTAAGAGGACTCAAGCCCTTCCTCATTAATGGGATACTTCGGGTGGGAGGAAGGCTGGATCAACTCCCGATGCCATACGACGCGTGGCATCCGATCTTACTTCCCGGCCGCCAATTTGTCACCCACCTTCTTATACTTCACTACGACAAAATCAATGGACACTCCGGTGCGCAGCACACTTTGTACGAGCTTCATCGACGCAACTGGATCGTGGGTGGGATTTCATCCATAACGCGTGCGCTTTTCAAATGTGCCAAATGCCGCGTCAACCATGCGAAGCCATTGAGTCAGTTGACCGCAACAATTATAGCAGTCAACAGCCAGCGTCCACTGCAGTGGGGATCGACTATTTTGGACCAATGATGGTGAACCGTGGCTGCGTACATGAAAAGTGATATGGCTATTTGTTCACTTAATCGACTACACGGGGTGTTCACATAGAGGTTTCCCACTGTATGGATAACGATTCGTACTTGTGTGCGTTTTCGAGGTTTTCAGCTAAAGGCGGATGGCTGACTGTAATACATAGCGATAATGGACAGAATTATCACGGAGCTGAAGTAGAAGCATGCAATCTTCTGAATCAGCTGGAGCAGACGAAAACCACAAAGTCTATGTTGGCTAGAGAGGTTGACTGGAAGTTAAATCATCCATGTGCTAGCCGTCGAGGAAATCTTTTTGAACGATTAATTCGATCGACTAGTATATTATTACGTTACATTCTCAACAGCGAAATTGTAACCGAAGAGGTACTTGTAACAACACCGACCGAGATCGAAAGGATATTGAATGACAGGCCTTTGGCGGCGGTACCCGACTCCCCGGATTCGCAAGATGCCATATCGCTTCGGCAACTATTAACGCTTGCAAATGATCAGTCACTTGAATACCCACAGATCAACTTACCAATCAAATTGAGCAGAAGGTGGAGACAGGTAAGACATCCGTCCGATATATTTTGGCATTCGTGGATCAGTGTATATCTACCGACACTACAGAATAGGCAAAAATGGTCAACTGAAATTCGAGATCATAGGCGGGGCGGTTTAGTTTTAATTTGTGTTTTACGCACATCAAGATGTCTGTGGCATAAGTGAGTCGTGGAGGTAGTTATCAAGAGCAAAGACAGATTAGTTTGACTAGTACTGGTGAGGACATGCAAAGGTGTATTGAGAAGAGACCTCAGAGAGCTATGCCCACTAGAAGCGTATTAGGAAGAAGAGACTAATGACGTGGAAGCCATCGACCGGAATACAAAACCGACGAGGTACTACAAAGTCCAAAACGAACTTTGATGTATCCCCAACCTGGATTGCTTACATGTGGGCACGGTATATCAATTCCCTGATTATTCTGCTCATTTTAAATTGCTTTACTTGGTCCTGCGATCGGTTACCATATCGTATATTTATTCCTTTCACTCGATCACTTACATATCCTAGGAGTTTCAAGGTCATTCATATTATTAGGCTACTGTGATACTGCCCAAATACTCGCGCGCCGCCGCACACTGTACAATTTCAGTCCTCATGCACTACGATTGAAAAAACCTATTCCTAAGTCAAGCACTGTATTAAATATGCCTTATAGAACAACAGTTACAGGATTATTCGCGTTTTTTCTGCCGAGACCGTGCGTTATGTCTAGGTTCATTTGTTCGTAGTTTCTAGTTTAGTTTTCGTACGATCTAATTAGTTTATTCTTCGTATCTTTGGTAAAGGGAACATCGCGTGGAAAATAGGCAATATGTCATTCTAGCACGAGTTCCCAACATTTTTCTGCTGCTCGTCGTCTATATGCACACGCTAAATCGGTGACGGTGATCTTTACGGGCCAATGTTACTCTTTTTATTGCCCTTAACAATTTGGATGTAAATGCATGTATCACCACTGTCCATCACTTTACGATTTTGAGCTCTGCGAGCTTAAACTCAAAGAAACCGAAGTTAACTTTCGAGCTAATCAAGACCATCCTCGGTATTAATCGAAAGAGCACTGATGAGTTCCGAATTGCTTAAAGTTTATTTCTATCGATGTTTGTGCTGGGCAGGTAAGTAGGTAAGAAACTCGAGTTTACAGTAATTATCGACTTAATATTAATATTGATTACATAGGATTATAGGGGAATTAAAATGGTATATGTAGGAGTTTGTCACATCTGGCTCACATAGACATTCGTCGCACGCCCGGAAAAGCACTGTACACGTGTTTCATCCTTTCAGGAATCGTTAGCAGTGCGCATTCCATCGGACCCTGGTAGGGTTCGAACCCGCAACTCGACTGTTGCCAGTCCGTGGTGAAGTCCACTGAGCTACGGAGGACGGCAACGACCATCGCGAATAAGTTACTAGATGTGGTATAGTGCCGCTCACTCGTGAGGGGGCTACCTGTCCTCTGCTCGGCAGTAAGGTGTAACTCAATGGATAATGAGCGGCGCTATATCGCATCTAGCGACTTATTCACGATGGTCGTTACCGTCCCCCGTATCTCAGTGGTCTCAACTATGGACTGGCAACAGTCGAGTTGCGTGTTCGAGCCCTAGCAGAGTCCGATGGAATGCGCACTGCTGCCGATCCGCGAAAGGATGAAACGCGCGTACACTGCTTTTCCGGGCATGTGCCGGTTGTCTGAGTAAGTCTAGATGTGATGAATTCTTACCCATAATATTAATACGCCTGGGATTAGCACCGCATTCCACCCACCCTAATTAGGCGCACGCCGAGAACCAATAGATAAATGGTGTACAGAAAATCGCGTAAACCCAAGAATACAATTTGCTTGTCAGTCGTTGTCTCTCGTAGTCCACCACACGTGACTTTGGCCGGAGTATATGATTTGACCCAAAAAACATGGTAAGTACCGGTAACCAAGGCCATGTATGTTAAGAAACTAGAACGCTCTGGATAGTGCGAAATCGGGAATGGTCGGTTTTCCATTTAATATCCTGCATTTGAAATATTTCTATTGTTAAATAATGCCACTGAAGCTTCCGTTGTGCCGCAACGCCCAGCAATAAATCAACGAAACGTTAAAGAGCATTAAACACGAGTTATCAATAACATAACCACAGTAAGCTCTCTAGCTGTCATTAGAACTACTACCGCATCCACTAGTATGATAAAAACTACCAGATATACAACAATGATATGTAATGAAAAAATACCATATTACGCATGGTTACTAAAATGAAGCGCAGCGTCATCACATGCAAGTGAACAAGCAACTTGAAGAATGTTATTTAGGTAATTTACTGAGCACGAAAACAGACTTGTGTTTCGCGGTAAATCCCCCAGGTCGTGACCTTGTTGGCGTGTGCAGGTTAATCGTCAATTCTGTGCTCTGTTACCTTGGACGTATCCCATCACCATATGGTGCCACCTCTTAGGAAGTACGCTCAATCGATTCGGATCACAGAGCTCCATCCAACGGGATCTAACTTTACGAAGTAATGCTAAAAGCAAGCTTGTACTCTAAAAAGGACATCTTCGGCAGGTTATGCGCTGGGAAAACACTTGAAATCTTGTATTTTTGAGGTCTTTGAAGAGCCTTCGAATTACCGTTCGGCATAGCTTCTATAAGCCTGCATGTACCATTATTGTTCACCGTAGCTGCATCCTATCTTGTCGTCTCACATTTGCCACTGCATTTTCCGTGCATTTTCCGGCACTAAGCCTGTGTGAATTTTGTCCAAGTGTGTGACGAGAACGCATCACAATTTAGTCCGCCGACACGAAAGCTCCGGCAGACCAAACCGCAACTGATGCATTCCCAAACTCTGTGACCAGCGTGATCTGAAAGTGCATGTAAGCCAAATAACAATGGGTCTGAGAAGATTTTCTGCCGCAACCCCAGTTAACAACAAACACACGGTCAATCGTATTGCTGACAACCTGACAACGGTGATGATCTCAGGAGTCACGTATTCATTCTGTGCCAATTCCTACGAAGCAACAAACGTGAAAAGGAAAGAGCAGCCTACTGACAGATAGACTGAGGTCCTGTGACACATGCTCAGCTAGTCCCATAGTTATGATTGTTCAAACGCTTAGGATGAGGAGCGGTGTTAAATCTTTACTTTTTCTCGCTATTCCGATTTAACTACCCCAAAATATCTCCGCACAAAATTCTAGCCCAGCCGAAAAAAATCAAAATTCCAACAGATTTGACCACGAAAATCGTGTTAACAAAATGCTGCCAACGTAGCCAGATACTGCCGCCGTAACACTGTACTCTAAATTCTGAGGCAAAATTACAATTAGCTGGGTGTTTGCAAAGGCGTTCGTCCGCTCGATCGATCGCCTGGTCAACCGCACGGGGTAGGCGATTCCCTTCAGCCCAGCTTTCAGTCACAATTACATACTTTCCGTTTTTCTTTTCTTTCGTAGTTCGTGTGTTGTAATTTACATAGCCTTGCGCTTCATCTTTTTATCTGATTCCCGGATACCTCCTCTCGTTATACAGCTGCCGTTTTGTATGATACGTGCCCGGGATTGACCTGAATCTTCCTGGATGCTGTTCTTCTCCTACCGGTCCATCGCCTTGTCTGTTGTGTCCTGGATTCGGATTCCTTGCTCTGCGGTCTGGTACCATGCGTCTGATGACAGAATTCTTCTACCGGCTCTTTAGGCAAGTTGAAGCTTTCTGTCAGCAGGTCAAATTGAAGCTCGGCGGATTCTGTTGCTTGTGGCTGACACATTGTTGGTCGCACTTAGTTTACATGGCATACCCATACCTACATTCGAACCAGCACGTCGTAAATGACGCTTCCCTGCTTGCCCCGGATCGTGCATGACGTCCGTTTCGCATGTCCATTCCGTTAACCACGCACAAGTACTGGCTGACCCGGTCTAAACGAAAGTCGCTTGGCACCATACCGCCCATTAAGGTCACGTTCCATCTTGAGGTTCCTTTCACCAGCAATGGACTTTGAGGACGGCCGAACTGCATCATACGTTATGCGATGTTTTCTCTTCATCATTGCCTCTGCTGGTGATATTCCACCCAGCGTTTGTAAATTTTGTGTAGATCGGTGCAGAAATAGGAAGCGGTCGATCACTTCCTCTACGTCTCCCTCCCTCCTTGATTTGAGGAGAGCGCGTTTGAATGTATCCACCAACCTCTCCGCTTGGCCATACGATTTTGGGTGGAAATTGTGAAGACCGCACGTGTTTGATGGCGCAGCGTTGGCAGAATTCCGTGGATGTGTCCGAAGTAAACTTTGCTCCATTGTCAGTCACCAATGTTTCAGGGCAGCCAAAACTGCGGAAGATTTGTCTCAACCTAGAGACGGTTGCGCTGATTTTGGGCTTCTCATGAGAAACACTTCGGGCCATTTGCTATAAGCGTCGACCACTACGAGAAAGTTCTGGCCATTGATTGGGCCTGCAAAGTCGATATAAACATTGCTCCAAGGCTTAGTTGGTTTGGCCACGAATGTAGTTCAGTCTTCGGAGGTGCCCTTGAAGCGGTAGCGCAGTTGCCACAACTTCTAGCTGGCTGTTGCAGATGTCTATCCGTAAACGGCCAATACACGTGACTTCTAAAAAGCGCTTTCATTCGGTTGAGCGCTGGATGTTCTGAATGGAACTGTCGTAGAGCTCTTTCTTGCAACGCTTTCAGGATGACGACTCTCTCTGAGAACATGAGGCAATCGTCCACAAGGGAAAGCGAACTGCTTCGCCGATAGAACTGCTGCATTTCGGCAGATGAACACGATCCTGGCCAGTTGGTATTGTGTAAGTGTGTCACCTTCTTCAGGATTGGGTCTCAAGCATTTCGGCCTGCACAGCATCGGCCGTAACTGGCATACCATGTAGTGCCACGCTCACCAGGAATTGGACATCAGGTTCGATCTCAACTGAGGCAATAATGGCGTCCTCATGTTCTTGCTGCTGGAAATTATTGAGGCGCGACAACGCATTTGCCTGGCCCATGGAATCCGTTGACTGATAACGGATTTCAAAATCATAGCCCAGCAAGTTGAGTGCCCATCGTTGGAGTCGATTGGCTTTATAGGCAGGAATTCCTTATTTTGAGCCGAAAATGGCCAGTAGCGGCTTGTGATCCGTCAAGAGTTTGAAGCGTCGACCATGCAGCATCTTGTGTAATTTCTTCATGGCAAACACTAGGGCCAATGCCTCCTTCTCGGTCTGACTGTAGTTTCTTTCGGCTTTCGTTAGCGTCCTGGCGGCATGTGCGATCGTCTTCTGAGATCCATCTGGGAACGTATGGGAAACTACGGCACCGATCCATAGACTCGATGCGTCTGTGGCAAGGACCCTTTCCTGGGAGGGATCAAAGTGAGTTAGGAGTTATTCTGAAGCCAACAATGACTTGGCGCGCTCCAACACAGTCCGACATTCCGGTGTCCAATTCCAGGTTTGGCCCTTGCACAGTAACTTATTCAACGGAGCACGCAGGCGATGTAGTTCGGGCAGAAAAGCGCTGTAATGACTGCTTAGGCCACAGAATGAACGCAGCGATTGTAAGTCCACAGGTGAGGGCATCTTTTGAATAGCTCGGATATTTTCTGGATCCGGGCGACGACAGTCTTTTGAGAAAATGAAGCCGAGAAACTTGATGCTTAGTGTAAAAAAGGTACACTTGTCTTCACGGATACGGAAACCATATGTAACTGGATACGGACAAGCACTTCAGCGAGCTGCTGAAATAGTTCTTCTGCCGTCCGACCTTTAAAATGTAATCATGCAGGTACGCCGCGGCTCCAGAAACTCCCGCGAGCATGGTGTCTATCAGCTGCTGCAATATGGCTGGTGCCGTTTTCACGCCAAAAGGGAGGCGGTTGTACTCGTACAAGCCACGATGAGTGTTGATGGTCAGCAATTCTCTAGAGCTTTCATCAACCTCAACCTGGAGGTAGGTATCGGACATTCGCGCTTGGTGAAACACATCCCACCATTCAGCATGTCAAAGATATCCTCAGGTATCGGGAGGAAGTATTGATGGTCGTCCAATGCGGCATTCAGGCCAGTCGAAAAATCGGCGCAGACTCTCACTTTATCTTTCGGCTTTCTCACAGAAACAATCGGCGCAGCCCATGAAGAGCAGTTCACTGGTGTGATGACACCGGCTCGTTTCAGTCGGTCGACTGCTGTCGGTCAACTGCTGTCATGGCTGCATGCGATACCGGTCCTTTGCTCTGAAGACGGGCTTGGTTCCTTCAAGAACACACAACTTTGCTTTGAACTTAGTGCAGTGGTCGAGACCATCCTCAAACAAGGCGATAAACTGCTGCTTTAGCTTTCTGATCAGCTCATCTATCGACAATGATGCATGGACTAGGTCGGTTTGTACTCTAATGCAAATCTGACTCATTGGAACATCAAACAGTTGTGATTTTTCCATCTGGTCAAGTCCAATCAATTTTGCTAGTTATTTCTCCCACCAACTTCAGCGCTCCACCGAATACGTTGTGAGCGACTTAGTTGGAATCAATCATCTTCGGCTTCTTTATGTGCTTCCAAGTGTTCTTGGAAATGATCGTTATATCTGATGCCGTATGGAACTGCACCCTGGTTGGGATTCGGTTGATAAGCACAGTGCTAAATCGGCGGCGTGTTCTAGAATCGCTGTGAAACGTGGCAATCGCCGATAGGGATTCTGCGTCAGGCTTCCTGGACTTCTTCCTTCGTAGGACTGCTTCATGTTTCTTGGCCGGGACTGATGGCAAACTTCTTCCTTGTGGCCGCGTTTATGGCACTTATCACAAATGTGACGCTTGAATGGCCAGTATCGTGCGAAATGCCATTCACCACATGACCAACAAGGTGTGGGCGGCTTGTTCGGCGTTTTTTTGAACGGCTTATTTAAGCCGGGCTTTCTTTCTTTTTGCACAGTAGGAACAGTGTGAACAATGGTGGAGCGACTCTGCTCAATCATAGCCGTGTCGTGTTTCAAACTGATCGATCTTTGCATTCGCCTACAGGAGACTTCAATGTCAACTCTGGAGCTTGATCCAACTTAGCAAGGAGCCGAGTGCAGATTTCCGCGTCGCGTGGCGACTGTAAAACACTGTAAAAACATAAGCCACTCAAACTGGTCATCCGTCAAACAGCCTAACTTGAAACGTTCACATTCACGGTTAACTATGTCTGCTAGTGCCCCATAATCGTTTGTATTACGCTAAACTATTTTTAGACATTGATAGCGAATGGTAAACAAAGACGTCGACTCACCAAAAATTTCTTTGGGGGTTGCCACGGCTTCATTGAATATGATGCCCTTCGGCTCTTTTGGCAGAATGTGCTCAACGAATCTTGAATGTTCATTAGTACCGAGCTTGCGGAGGAAAACACGCAATTTCCGTGAATCATCTTGACGGCTGAAATCCGTCCGGAACATGTCCTCCCAGCGTTTGAACCACGCCTCGAAAGTGCATTCGGAATAAGCATCATGATGAAATTCAGTGATTGAATTCGTAAGAAGCTCATGTGAAACAGCCGGCGTGTCCAATGTAGCTGCTCCGTTTGATTGGACATTTAAGCAATGCGTTGAACTTACAATCAGGTTCATGTGTGCTTTTATCTGGGATTGTTGCTGAAGAAGCAGCTTTTGGAGATGTTCAGCAGAAAAATTTGTAACATTAATTTTTAGATCTTCACTTTTTATCGCTATTCCGATTTAACTACCCCAAAATATCTCCGCACAAAATTCTAGCCCAGCCGAAAAAAATCAAAATTCCAACAGTCTTGACCACGAAAAAAAGGTACTAAGGAACCTCTACAAAAGTAGCCAGATAATGCCGCCGTAACACTGTACTCTCAACTCTGAGGCAAAAGTACAATTAGCTGGGTGTTTGCAAAGGCGTTCGTCCGCTCGATCGATCGCCTGGTCAACCGCACGGGGTAGGCGATTCCCTTCAGCCCAGCTTTCAGTCACAATTACATACTTTCCGTTTTTCTTTTCTTTCGTAGTTCGTGTGTTGTAATTTCCATAGCCTTGCGCTTTAACTTTTTATCTGATTCACGGATATGTGGAATGCTAGCTGCTACTTCACTATAATCATGGATCTTAGCTCGCTATTGGGAAGGAAAATCTATGAACTCAAACTGCAGAATAATCTAGTACGTAGTCCTAATCCAATACCAGTTAAAGTACCTAAACTCTGCAGCCAAAATACTACGCAGTCCAATGCACTGGCACCAATGGTACAAACGACAATGTAACTGCCTGGTTGAACGGTCTACTAAATTTCGGGCAATGCTGCAATACGTGAAGAAGTATGCACAAATTGCTGGGCAACCACACTTGACTTTAACGATAGGACGATTAACGGCATTGCACACAAACAGTGTTGCTTTTTTGTTGGCTTGTCTTCCACATCAATCAAGGAAATCACTGCCAAACTACAAATCCCCGTACAAAGGGAACCGCATAACAAACAGTCACTACGTGTTGGAGGAGCAAGGAAAATACATGTTTGCATCTTTATCCGTTGATGACTGCAGAGTTCCGTTCTGCTATGGAGGTTCACTGACGTTTGTTTCAACACATCATTTCGCTTTCCCTATTGAATATTTCTAGTCGTTGCCTATGACTTCAGATCGCTGTCATACTCTGACGCTATCGCTCTCACTTCACGCACTTTGCGTGCATTTGGTTGGTTCCTCATTTGCTCCGTTGTTATTGGCTTTAATTATCTGCATACCTACCATACTCTAGTTGCCTTTCATGCTTGCTCCTTATGCTACATAACCAATTCGTTTCCCCATGTAACAAACCCTTGAGTCGCTGTCCCTGATCGTCCGTGTTCTCACTACCGTTAGTGGTTGGATGCAGTCGCGGGGCTACGATACAACACTATGCAAACTAAAGGCGATGACAGTGATATGTCCATCCATCCCAGAACCCATTAGTGATTCGATAAATGGTAGACAAGCCGAAGAGCAAAACCGCTGAGCTGACATAACCTGTACGTTCAAACTGAAGTTCTCCCAACTAGTCTTACACGCCTTTCACGAAATCCATCATTCCACACGTAGGGGAACCTCGGTTACCGCGATTAACATTTGACAACACACGCGACCTGGATGATGTTCTCGTAGCAAGCCACATTTTAGTGAACGCTTCTGTCAGTGCCAGCCTTTTTCCTGACAGGCCAGGAAACACAGAAGCGAAAATCCAGCCTTAATGCTTCACGTCAAAATGAGACGAAGAATGCGGTATTGGTTCATGGCGTGCCAGAGTTGAAGCATGTCGATACCGGTGAATGGCAAAAGCAGGATATCGCAGAATGGAGGTATATCGCAATGATCTACGATATGCAAAATGTCCTGGATTTTGACGTCAACAGCCTAATTTCGTCCACAGATTGCCAAGGCGGCGGGCCGAAAATTTTGTAACTGCCCTTAGTCTTGACCGAAATGGGATCAGTGGCGATCCAAGCTTGGCATAAGAACAAGCAAATGGGCCACAAGGATTACGGTTAAAACCATTTCTCTAATTAGTATGGACCCCAGATACAGATTGGCCAGTCTCGGTTGTATTTATTTGTGCCGGTCAATCACAGCGAACCGAGCTCCTAAGACATCAACAAATACCACGCTGCCGCACCAACACTCAGGGGTTGTATTCTTAGGAACTGGAACTGGACAATCCACATGAAACAACAACTTGGGACCTCAAAGCATTACGGAAAGTTGGAGTTCAAACGTCATACTTGATCCAGGGATTGAAAGCAGTGAAATTTCAGTCATGCGAAATAATCGTCCATCTCGCATTTACGGTGTTGCCCTCTACTATCTAGATTATTTGAAGTTTTAGACCCTTACCGAACATACCCTTGTTATTCCAGAGGCAATATTTTGGCGACTGCACATACCAGGTCGAGAAGTTGGATCATAGAAGAAGGCGCATGATGCTTGCCTCTTCGCAGTTATCTACAGGCCTCCACCCGTCAGCAGACAGCGATAACCTTCTGTTAAATGCTCTCCGATATGTCGTTTCACAAAAGTACTTTAACTGTCTTATAATGGGTGATTTTAATGTTCCTTCAATAGCTTCAGTTTCCCCTAATGGGCGATCATTTAAATCGGAGCTCTTGAAATCATGAGCATGGCACTTTTGTATAGTCATATGCATTGACCAACCAGACACCGCGATTCAAACAAGCCATCACTCCTGGACTTAATCCTGACTCATAAAGACTTGGTTGTTGAGTCAGTAGCATACGATCCTTCACTGAGCAGTAGCGAGCATTCAATCATAACATTTGGTTATGTGTTAATGCCAGTTTGGCTGATGAAGAATGCGAAACTCAACCAAATATTACGGACTATTTTAAGTCGCACAACCGTTGACTGGGGGCAAAATACGCACAGTTCAGCGAATGATGCATGCAATGATTTGAAAGACAAAATTACTGGGTCACACAATTAGCATCAACAGTTGTACCATTACGAACAGCGCGCCGGACTAATAATTGGATCCGAAGCAGAACACGAAAATGGATGAACAAAGAGATGAAATCTGGTTGCAACATTCGTTAAGCTCATGTGATACCACATGACAGAATTACAACACAATCAGAAACTACTGCACGTCGCTCATTAGATTTAAAGTACGAATAGCATGTGACCATTGTACTGAAAGTTACGAGTTACAAAAAATCCTATAAAGATATGGGAATGATAAAAGAAAACCTAATCCCGGCATACCACCACTCAAGACGGCCAGTGGCCTAACAAATAATGCTACGAATGCCGCGAACGCTCTGCTACTACAGTTTGGCTCGGTGGCAGACAGATAAACATTGTTCATGCATTCGCAACCGGTATATTTGCTGCAGTTCTTGACATTAAACAGTAATTTGTTCCACCTTAACTCATGTACTACTGAGTATAAAAAGTTGAGGTACGTCATCCGGCTCATTTAAACCAATATGGTTCGACAAGTATTAGATTCTAGTGGATTAATGGTGACGCGCATGGCAAAAGCAGTTCTTTTGAGTGAGTCCGACGTTACTCGTCGGAGGCACCTACATTTACACAACGTAGAGAAGGGTCTGCTGCGTGCGGACTTTGAGTGAAGTAAATAAAATATCAATAGCAGACTGTTCTCGACAATGAGGTAGATGCCTGTATGGGCAAGAGCATGGCAATCTCATCACGAGTGATCGATTACTGTACGAATAATTTACAAGTCAACTAATCTCAAGCGAGATCCATGTGCATGCATACATGCAGTTAGGTGTTTGTTTGTCCATATTAAATGAAGAGGTTATTTAACGCTGTATGTTTGGTTGTGTTTGCTTGTTCCGCCTTTGCAAGAAGGTAGTCAGCAGACTGTACCCGTTTGCTCATAGGCAAATGGTCGCGATAGGTAGGGAACTCAGTAATTGCCATCTTTGAAATTCAAGTACTATGTTTCCTGGATGTTTTAGTTTCAGAAAAGCGGGAAAGAATAGCATCTGGAGAACAAATATAGCGAAAGGGATCGCAGAAAATATACGAATTCAATCAATTTGAGGGGAAAATACGAATAATAGCTACTGACATCTTACTACCAGTAAAATAAATTTTTTTTCTCTCGGTTTTAAACAAGAAGCCAAGTTGATGATGAATTCATTTAAGTATTTAGAAGGGCGTTATACCGCTGGAATGTAGCGTTAAGGAATAAGCATAAGAAGCGGTTTTGTATCAGCTCATCCAGCTGATCAAGTTTTTCTCTGGGGCAGTAGAGCATAGACGTGGATGTTCTCCGATATCATACACTGATCCGGCCCTTCTTATACCGGTTTATTCATCATCCACATTGAATGTTTAAGAATCCATTCTCGCTCGCTCCGTTGACAGATATGCCTTTATCATTTTTTGGAACATGCAGAAATGTTCAAACATCTAATCTCATTTATGGCAGCTTATTTCCGAATTGCGAGCCATACCTAAGAGAATAGAAGAACTTTCTCTCTTAGAGCATGCTCTGAATTTAGGTAAATCAGAAATATGAAATTCTTTATCTCGCAGTCCTAAGTGGTGTTTTCCCCGCTCAAAGGAGTGCCATTTGATAGGTTTCAATATCTGCTTTCCGCCATACTGCCGAGAGGAGCTTTGTGGTACGGAACGCACTGATTTAAGTTTGCATTCTCGTAACCACCAGAGGTTTCAAGATTACCAATTGCTATGGCCCCTATCTTGTTATGAAAGGTCAGGTCTTGGAAGACAGCCAAATTGGTTCGTAACAGGCGCGGTGGCGGACCGTTATTTCAATGGGTCTTAAAGGAGTCAGTGCCCTTTGGCAAGCTTACCATGGAACACAGACAAACAATATTCAAGCGAACGGCCAGATACTGCGAATGTCTTGAAACGCAATTGAGTCTGGTTTCTTTCAAGTTTAGCAGGAGTGGCATATGAGCCCGAACCCGATGCTTAGCCTTTTTCTCTATATGCATTTGAATGTTCGTTAAAGTTTAACGAACTTAGAATTTCTCTAAACCTATGACACGAACAGAACGACTGGATGATCGGGAATGACTTCATCTGAAGCTGGAACAATTCTGCGGATATCTGACATCCATACGATTAGATAATACTTACATTCGATGTTGCATAATATTCATTGCACATATATCAGCCTCATCTCTCAAGGATTCCTAAGTCGCTTTGGATAATGTTAACTTCTAGCGGTCCGCTGAGAACCTGGGAACGTGTTAGACCACCGTATTTAAAATCATCAGCAACAAATAAGCTTCTAAATTGTATGACAGAACCAGCGCGCATTTATCTACGTAGGAAAGCAAGGGCTTCACGACATGCCCTGCACCACTCGACTGGTAACCGATAGAGGTGAAGAGATGTAACATTGAAATCCAAAATTGTCGACGTCTCTATCCAGGAGTAAGATTGGCAGATCTCCAAGGTAAGCGGTGACATCATTACTTAAATTTAGATCATTACAGCTTTTTGTGATGTGGGACCGCTAGTCAAGAAGCCTTTTGCAGTCTGAGGAAGATAAAATGCAGCTCTGAAGACTGCGTCCAATTGCTATCAGTTAGAGGTTACGGAACTTAACTTGAAGGTAAAACACCCAGGAGAGATTTCAGAAACAATACTATGGTGATGGGTCGAGAGAGAAGTTATGTGAGTGCGATATTAGGCACGCACTGAAAGCCGCAAGTTTCCTTACCCAATCTTTTTCGCATATGCAGTGGGAGCATGTCGGCTAGTATGTGTACTAATGCGGCGGTAGTTCGGATGTCAGTTATGACCGGAACTTATGTCTCGGTATGACCGAGGCTTGTTTTTTCTCAACGTTCGGGGGTTTTGACCAGATGGCGGACAAAGAGAGAAGGACTCATATTTACTATTAAGAGGGATTCATTCACGTGTTTGATTAAAGCAGAAGAGATCCATGGTTGCCAGGTTCTGTAGGATGGGTCGTAGACAAGTAAGATACGTTTTATTCGTAGCAACACTAAGCTCGATTCGCTTGGGATTGTACTAGAGAAGTGCTAATCGAGGTTTGAAAATCCAGGGTTTCTTTTGCAACATTTTCTAAGGATCTAGCAAGAGTATGAGTTTCTAAAAGCTTTGCCATTGGCGTTTGGGAAATCATGCAATATCTTCGGGATATGACGATTGTTTGGTGGGTAGGTTCAGTGCTTTTACTCACCTCTCGCTTTTCCTCAGTTATTGCGTCACAGTTGAATTGCATAACTACTAATACAGCGTCGTTTGTTTGATGAGAGGTTCGAATGTTTCATGTCCAATCACATTCTAAGGCGTTGGCGGTCTCAGATAATACACTAAAGGTCATGAGTACGTTAGAAATGTCTGGAGTATACACTCGGAATTTTCAGCTTGTCTTTGCATTCTTAGCTTATTTAGAAGGAGACTTCGTTGTAATCACAGGAATGGCAGGTGATGCCTTAAGCACATAGCCAACATTGTTCAATAGATCTAGATTATCGAGACGGCTCCCCTTAATATCAGACTAGGTAAAGAAGGAAAATTGTCCCACCTTTTGGACCCTAGCAATAGCTTGACGAAACCTACTCAATTAATATTTCGCAGGAGGTGTGGAACCATCGCAAACCTCACATGCGAAGACTCAGCTATTTGTTTACATCTGACCATTTTGTGATCACATCCAGGGAGACCGTAAATTATATCAGTAGCCATCTGGGTGGTGCCTGAGGTAAAAAGTAGGTCTACTATATTTTTTCCCCTGGTATACTCGAGAACATGTTGATCCCAACCACCAGTGAAGACGGAGGTTATGAACTCTGCATGTTTCGCGTTTGTTACTAAGTTTGACCAACAGATACCTGGTAGAATGAAATCTCCATCTACAACGTTATGACAAGGACAAGGTCCGATTGTAATTGAAAGATGTCAACCAATGGTTCTCATCATGGAGATGTCGGTGTGGCAGAGTATAAAATACGCCTTACAAGAATTCCTAAGTCCCAAAGGCTCAAGCGGTCACCAAGCGGATCTAATAGTGGGGCATCTAACGTGGAAGTGTGAATAAGACACTGTGAGGCTTCAGTGAGTAGTAAATTATGCACCTCCTCGCGGTGCACTTGTTTTCGATTCCATTAATAAGTTTCTATACTTGAGATAGAAAGCAACGCTGTAGAGGATAGAATCATGACATCAGGTTTCGGTGTGTAAAATCATATCAGGTTTATTCAGACATATGAATGTGCGGAGTAAATGAAGCTTATCCGACAGAGATAGGATATAAAGTATCATCAGGCTTAAAAAGTCCTAGCGATGTTTATAATTCCATTCAGTACTTACTCTTGCAATCACATTAGTTCTAGAGCCATCCGCAGCAAATACCTTACCGTGAGATTCGCCAGTCCTATGGGATTTGGGGGGTGGGGGAATGGGTGGAAAATGCAGAAAAGAATGTGTTTGGTAAGTCGGGGCGACATTGCGCATAATTGGATAGGGTGTCATTGCGAACGGGTCACAGGAAAGGCATTGTTGAGAGGAGGGGAGTCGGAATACGAGTATGGCTGGGGGCATAAATAAGTGGTTCTGTGATTCAGCAAAGCCCTGTACAGGCTGCCAGCGAACCATCTTGGCTCATTAGACAGGAACAAGGGGATTTTGGTTGCACTTGTGCAGATGCCTTATAATTCACGGATGTCATTGGGAAGGGGAGTCACCTTCCAGAGCGCAAGTCTGTTTGTTATAAGACGCTTAGGACGCGACCCATGACACTGAGTATAGTGTAGTCATGCATGTCAATGGCCTCGTAACGTACCTTATACTGAGAGCCTATGATCGATCAGATGCCATTTGAGGTTTTCGGGATGATGATTTGTTTTCAGTTGTGGTGTGGGGATTTACCCCAATCTATGGTTTGTCACGACCGAGGTGCATCAAGTGTCGTCACTATATTTTCTCGGATACTCAAGCTATATCAGTGGTGTGGAGGCGTGAGCATACAGTAATTTCGTACGTTGTCGCTGACTTAGCATGTTGTGTGGAGAGTGGCCTTGCTAACATTAGCATGCCTTTTTAGAAGGGGAGACACACCACAGGTGTCTGCATGATCTCTTCTTTGCAATCCAGGAGCGGCAGGGAGGATGATCAGCTTCGGTCGGGGACATAGTTGCATCATGCTAGTTGAAGCTCAGTTGCACGCGTGACTGAAACAAATAGCCAATACTTTGCAAAAAATTTGGGGACAGATCTTAAAAGTACGCTTTGAGTTTTGATAGAATTTGCGGACTTTCATTACGGGCGCTAAACAGGTGGAAAGCGCAAAAGCGACGCCCTTTTTTTCAGTATTCTAGACAATAATATCGGTTTCAGGATGATGCACCTCTCGACACAGAGCGTCTAATGGTGTCAATTGCGATATTGTCAGCTATAGTTTGAGGGCGATGACGTTTTTTCCCCTTCTGCATCTTTGATTTACCTCAGAGGCGCATTGCATTTAGGAAGTTTAAGGCTCCATATTTTGTGCTTTTGCTCTGGATTAGCCGGAGACTGAATTATGTTATGAAACTGACATTAGGAGACTCTCGAATGAGTCAAACAACTTTAGTTTCTCATTTTGTTCCTCTAACTGTTTTTCCAACGTCTTTATTTTGGCTGACAGTGAACGCATATAGGAGCGTCGACAACACTTACTTGAACTTTCTGTGAATTTGTTTTTTGGACTTATTTACCTGTTCTGTATCCCAGCTCGGAATGTGTGCACCAGGGCACAGGGTCCCTCGACACTCGTGACGGCCGCATTCATTTACCGTGATTTATTCGGTTTTCCACACGGCTCTGTTTCTCATTGCACGAGTGTTAAATGGCGTCATCAATCTTGTAAATGGAAGATCAAAAGCTATCATATAGTTTATTGCTTTATACCAAGCGTGAATTTGGAGTAACAAAAGGTCGGCTAAGGTCCAGTGATTTCACTATTAAGTCAACCATGACAGGCCACTGTTTCAGATACAACAATGATTACAACACCTACCGGGGTGTACGAGTGCTCAGTTGTCCAAAATCTCCGGACATGGGTAGATTGTCTCTGCAGTGCTCGGACCGCTCGTGCCACAGGTTATCCCTGTTGAGGTGCAGTCTCGATGTCGTGTGTCAACGTTATGCCGCTGTGTTCTACAAAGGCGCACGCCGTACTAATCCGGCCAAACCAACGAGCTTTGTTGTGGTTGATAGAACGCTCGTATTCAGCAAGTGTCAGCGTGAGAGCTCTTGGTCAACCAAGGTGAGTGTGGACGAAGATGGAATTGCTTCTAGTCGCCTTATCACAGTACCGACAGCGATAAGGCGTTAGGTCTCCTAATAGTATGGCTAGCAATAAGCTTTCCGA
>CALYDF020001895.1:0-12153 GCA_944474145.2 Dicrocoelium dendriticum
CTTAGACGGGAGAAGTCAGTGAGAAAAGTGGACTACAATATACGTATGTAGCCTAGACGCTGCAGGGCATAATGGATAAATATACGACTAGAAAATGGAAGGCTAATGTGTGCCTGTGAGCAGACATTGTAAGAAAGGGATGACGCACAGAAGCGAGTCATATTGTTTGAGGAAATGAATACTAACATGCGACGTCCGAGCATACAGTAAGGTTGTTAAAGACGTCAGAGCATAAAAGACAAAAGCGCAGCGGCGCGCACATTTTGAGCTTATTCTAAGGTCCTAAGTGTATATTGCTAAGGTAGACTGGGCCAGGAAAATCCAGTAAGAGAGCTGTACTCATACGTGGGCAGGTGTCCCAAAACGTTGCAAGGAGTATTTAAGAAACGCACGTCTAAAAGGAGAGAGACTAAGGAGTGGCTGTGGTTAGACTTGGTAAGATACGATTGTTAGAAGTTAGCTCAAAGATCACAGATGAAAGGACAAGCAACAAGAGGAGCCTAGGCATACATTAAGCGTGTTAAATATTGCGCAGCGGCAAGCCTTTACGCAAAATGTTAAAATGTCTAGTCTAGCTAAGGAAAATGACAAGGGAGCTGTTAACGGATGAGGTACGGTAGCGTATGGTCTCAGACGTTTTCTAGCAGCCATGAGGTGAGATGCAGAGATCCGCGGGCGAAGATTTGTAACGAGGAGTTAAGGAAAAGCCTTTTTCCTTGAGGTTGAGTGAGGCCTAACGGGGAGGAACTTTATATGGGGTCAGGTCTATTTACCTACAGTTAGTCTTCAAGTCAGTTAATGGTTAAAATAATGGAAACATGACTGACCGTGAGGCATCTAATAAGTCTTGATTGGCATTTGATTGCATTAGCGGATGTCCGTACGGTGTGTGGAAGCCTATTCCACACATACGCTTATCTGTAGGGCTAGGGTTGCACGCGTACTACTGTGACCTTTGGCAAGATAATGGAGTGTGCTCGACCACGAAGAGGATAAGAAAGGTTACCCGCTGATAAAAGGAGAGACAGTAAGCTCGCAAGAGTTGTGCTGTTAAGCAGATATAGGAAGCCGAGGTTAGTGTTTAGTCTTGCAATAGTACAGGCTCTAGCGCGAGTTCGATGCACCGACCACGACAGTTGAGAGTAGAGTGGCCCAAAAGAGATTTGATGCAAGATTGTTGGGCAGTTGCAATGGCAACTTTTACGTTTCCTGATGTTGGTAAACACAATGGAGCAGTACCATTGCGGTAGTCAGGCAAGGCTCTTCTAAAGAGTATAACTAGCTTAAATAGATAAATAAATAACTAAATATTTTATTTCTACTATGCAAGGCACGCCCATGGAGGCTTGAGCAGATATTTACAAATGCACAGACCTTTTATGGGAACTGTAACAGTGATAGTAGAAAATTGGTGATATGTCCATGATTGGAACTGTACAATAATAAAAATACGAGATAATAAGTTGGCTGTCGCGAACCCGGGATTTCGGCTAATAATAATTTGAGAACCGTGGATGATTCATTGGAAGATAATTGAAGAGCAAGTTCAAGAGAGATATGACAGTGCAGTAAGTTCTTGCATAAGTAGCTCAAAGATCCAAGGTGATATCGTAGAACGCAGAAAGACGACGGTATACGGATGTGTAGAAATTCCAGCGTAATGAACCTATCTGGAGTGGTGACACTAGCTGACCTGCCGGTGTGAAGTTATGGACTGTGACTTTATTCGGTGGGGAGTCACGTTCGCCACGTTGCAGTGTTGTTGGACGGACAGATGTGGCTTTTTATGGAGAGAAGGCTTGCCAGGCGTAAACCAACCACGTCCTGAAACACTGTCATGCATTTGAATTTGTGGATCATGAGGGAGCTTGCTTCCGCTGAGCAATGGCTCACCTGTTCTGCGAACTTCAAAGAACTGGCTCACTGGACGGCTAGATCTCGAACTGTGTGGCTACGACCAAACGGTTGCCATAAAACACTAACGCCTTAGGCTGTATGATGCATGGGTATGCGAGGATGTTGCATGTTGTCGGTGAGAATGACAGATCCCAAGTGTTACATCAGACTTCTAGACCACTAAGTTGGTGTTGATTCTTGCAAAGACCGGATGGCAGGTTTGCTGGGTGGATGGAGAATACCAATTTAATTTCATCGGCAAACAGGTAGGGCTTGCCATATTGTATTACCTGGGAAGTCGTTGATATTTAGTAGGAATAGCACTGGGCGTAGTATGCTGCGATGAAAAACACCACTAGTGACTTGTTTGGGGATTGATATAGACGCTTTTACCTTTACCAATTGCGCGGGAGCTGAGCAATATGCGTAGAACCATAATAACAGTCGTCCTGAGACCGCATATGGTTCAAGCTCTACTACTAGTTACACGTGTGGTACTCTATCAGAAGCTTTTCTCATGTCAAGGAAGCTTATGAAAAATGCTTGTGTAGCATCAGTAACTGCAGCCACATGGTTAAAACTCAAAAGTGCAAGTCTAGCAGGATTTGAAAGGTAAAATTCCGTGTTGTTATCTATCCATAAGGTTGTGACTAAGAAGAAAGTTTAGCAAGTTTTCCTCAACTATTCGTTACATCACTGTTGAGACAATAGGCGCGTGGCTGTTGGGGCGGTAATCCTTTAGGTTTTGACGACTCCCGTGTTTATATTTGGGGATAACTATGGAATCATTCCACATGGTTGAATACCCGCCGTGTTAGATTGAGAGTGAAAATGAGTTGGAAAGTCGAAGAGGAATGCAACGCCCGCCGGGTTTCAGCAGTGCAGATGGGTGGCCATCTCTGCCAGGGTGTAGTGACAGCTTAAGTGATCTAATTACTCGTGTTATACAACCTAGGTCAAAGATGCTTACATCCAGCGCGTCGTATGTAAATTTCGGCCAAGCATTTGGCAAAAGTACGTTGATGTCAGGGAATAATCGCAGAACTGGCCATGGAGATTCTCAGCTATTTCCTTTGCATGGTTAATTATGGACTCAACGGCGAGTCTCAGAGCGGTGATGGACGTTGCTGTACGAGAGTTTTCAATATTTCAGTGGCTGCGCGAAGGACCTTGCTTTCCCTTGTTGAAGTTACAGCAAGCGCGCTCCTGAGCTAGCTTAACCATCACCTGGGAGTGCTGGTATTTGTTAGTGATTTCGTTCATGCAAACAAGCGCATGAAAACCATGAGTCTTGAAATATTGGTAACGAAAATTTGTGGAGCTTTATCAGCACCCAGTTTAGATGGATGAACGCTTTGTCGGTTTTGACCTTTGACGGTGCCTTTGCGGAGTGCCCACGTCTAAACAGAATGGTGAGGTTTTATAGATCATGAGTAGCGTAGTCCAACATCCCTCGGACAAAAGGGACGACATCCCAATGAGCTGATTCGGACAATGCGCAGAAAAGTTTTCAAGTTAACCGCTGCTGAACATCCGAGGGCTCATCAGGCTCGGCTCGTGGGGAATGGGTAAGGTAGAAATAAAAATGATAGATGAAGTATCTTGCCATCGCCATCTTGTGAAATTTGTCTTTTAAGCTAGAGTGTCGGCATCCGGGACTGCGACATAAACATTTAGTCCAGAAGGTTTTAGAGCTCGTCGGAACTTGGATATGTTGGAACCAATTGCTCGCATATATGATGCCAATAAAGCCCTTTATCTGATATGTGGACTCGGGCCACTCCAATTTATATGTAGCGTATTAGGCAACACCTACTAGTTTGTAGCATGGAGATGTGCGCGAACGTCAGAGAAGTAGTTTCTTTGTTCGTTAACCTTGGCATAGACCGCACGTGAGTTTGTACATGCAACCAATAAGAAGGGCAAGTGTTCCACCTTCGTCCTGGATCCAGAGTACGTCCCTCAGGATCTCTAATTGTAACAACAAAGTCGGACGCCACCGACGTCATCCAGTAATTGACTACCTCTATTCACCACCTCATTGATTAAAGCATCCATTACAGAACTCGTTTTATCCCAGGATATTAGTGGGCTTGTCAAGGGAGCATGATGGAATGCTAAGGCTTCCGTAGCAAAACAAAATTTGTGAAGGGGAGAAGCACAAATGGACCGATGTAGTGCTGTAGTGTTTTGGTGTTTAATGGACTCTTGCATTGCAAGGCCCAAACTGTAGGTTTGACGTGCATGCGTCTTTAGTGGGATTAAAGTCGGTGTCTTTGGTCGTATTCATGTGTTTCCACAATGGTGGGAGGCAGGTAACGAGTGCAACAGATGAAGAGCGTGCAGGTAAGAACCCATATAGCCGGGTTGTTTGTGTCGCTGTTGTCTGGGGAGATGCGCCGAAGTGATGGGCATATACGTTATGAGGCCCCACAGGTAAGCCGCTGGCGAGTTGTCAGACGGCTGCTAGCTAGGTCTTGGTAAGGTAACTGGTCAAACGGCTTATTCCATTCCGCAGAACTGTTTAGACTGCCAAATAAGAAGGTTTTATGGTAAGAACCGTACCATTGTCGTGAGCCTGCAGGTCGCGCAACAGGTTATTTCCGGCTCCTATACAGGGTCTATTTGTTTGCCCTAAGATGCAGGCTGGTTTTACCTTGGTACCTTGGGTGGTCCTCGTGGGTAGATGGGACAACCTATGGAAGCAAGACCGAATCGGAACTGCACTTTGGCAGCGAACGCGGATCTCTAAATAAGGGCACCAAATGTGGGTTAAAGTGCGCAATTTGCACTGTCGTGGCAAGGAAGGGCGCTGAGGAGTTGGAGGATAGCGTTGCGTTTCATAAGTAAAAACTTTGCCGGTGCGTGTTTATGGTATTGCAAGCTTTTGTGATGCTGAATATTTGCCATTGACATGCCAAAAGCATACTTGGGAAGTGCTGGAGTTACCTGAAGTGCTGACCCTAGCCGTTTTGGGTGGGCTATGCTGAACATGGGAAATTTTCGGAGAAGAAGGGTAGAGCATGCTCTAAATTTTTCAAGGCCTGGGCCTGGTGGACCATACCCTATATTGCCCCGTAAAATAATGACAATGGTAAAGGGAGCCGTGTTGCATGTAGTTAAGTTGTTCAGCTTCAAGGGTGGCACCTGTCCAAATTTTGAGAAATGTTGGTCCAGAGAGGAGGCTACAGCACTGGTACTGCTGGTTTGATAGTTGGTAGCGTAAGAACTTGTCCAGAAACAGACAGCGTTGAGCCTCTTGATTTGGGCGGTTGTATGTAAGTCGTGGCGCGGGCTGCCAACTTGGGTACTTTAAGCAGGTAACAGTTAGCTGGCGCTTGGCGTAGCCTAGTAATGACCACAGACCCCATTGACGACTGCTATCTTGAGGAAGATGGTTTGGCGGTTACTGGCTGCTACGCCTGCGTCCAAGCGCCGGAGTGTACCAAACGGTTCTCACGTAGTTCCATTTTAATCTCCTTATGAATCCGGGTTTCTAGGTCCTGCCGGCCTATGCCGCTTTTGTTGTAGGTGTGAATAGCAGGCACCATTGGCGTGCTTCACAGGGTATTTGTGAATTTACTCAAGATGCGCTCGCACTGTTGCGTTCGCTCATTATGATGAGAGTAGCGGGCGTCACGATAGCCGGAATCGCTGTTTCAGTTTCAGAATTACACATCCGGGGGTCACAATTCGATAACGCTCTGGATACTGCATTTGCTGAAATATTACAGAATGGCGTAGTTGCAGCCTTTCGATCTCTGCCGGAGTCGAGCGGTACCTCTTTGTTGCATGCACCATGTTCTTGCTGTGACGAACCTAAAACCAGAGCGCACAGCGGTGTAATGCATTGGACGAACGTTGCAACTTTTGTTTCAGGTCGGGCTTCCATATTGGATGATGATGTGATGTGTGATGCGATATGGGGTGTTCCTTGGGCCGCAATTTAAGGATTGCACTTGACTTTCAAATGCGCGCACATTTGCCATGGCTTCAGTGAATGTGTCGTTATGCTTGACGTTGCATTCTTGTGAAGTGAGGGGGACAACTACGTCAAGTGTTGCTGTAGACCATACACCCTATATATCAAAAATCTCTGTGCCGTATCTATTGACCACCACGACAGGATCAATTTTCTCCGTTAGTTGGACACAGTGCACGTCAGCTAAAGACGCGTTGAGTTTAACGGCAGAGAACCTTCGTCAATTTTACTCTCGTTTACTACGTTTCACGGCTGCAAGACTTTTAGCCACCATTATAAAGAAAAGTAGAGCGGGAAACCCCAACGGTACACAAGACGACTTGGATAGCAAGTTTAAAGAAATTCCGGCAGACAGTTATAAGAGGACGGTGTGATATATTTAAGTATCACAAACGGTAGGATAACCTTAATGTAAACAATTTACTAGCACTAATCAGCCAAAAACAACTATCCAAATAATTCCCATTTTTGCTCCGGCTCATTGCGGATTGTCTGTGTCTGCAATGAGTTAGTCAACTTTGACATAAAAGCGCGGCAGTTTTCCAGCAAGTTCGCAGCACGTCAATACCAAAGGCGGTAAAGTAATATTTGGTTACCACCGCCAACCTGGTAGACGAACTAGACGTTGTTGGCTTATTTGAATTAAGCAGACTTAGCGGCTTCAGGGAAAGCAAACAGCCTGCATACTAGCAAAGCCGACGTAAGCGACAATAAATAATAATAATAATAGTAATAATAATGATACTAACAAGTTGTCAGCTGTACGTCGTAACGACGCTTTGCCGCCGCGCGACCACCACCAGCCGCGCGCTGGCTGCCTATACCTTGTGTGTCGCCAGTAATCAGGAGCGAGGACGGAGCGGATGTGACCATGCGCAAGAAGATAACTTAGCTCGGCGCAATGAGTGTAAGCCGTGGGAAGATAGATGGAGCGCAATAACTGGGTAGGACATGGGTAAGAGGAAAATAAAAGCAACCGGGATCTAGAAGCAAGTGGAAGAGAGCGAAGGCGCTGCCAAACTATGCTCGGAAACGGCACGGATATCTGGGAGTGATATGAGGACAGAAGACTTTCTGATAAGGATGGGTTAGTCGGCGCATGAGCATGGGTCTTGCACTTGTGGTGAGAATAACTGTGGGGATGATCAGCGGATATAGATAACTTACATATCAAAGTGGCTATTATATACATGGGTGAGGAGGTCGGGCAAGCCTCTCGAAGTGAGGAAACGCGATCAGACACGTTAATAATCGGTGCATTGAGGTTTAGTAGTACAGAGAAAATGGAAAGAAAGTAGAGAGGGTCAGCAGTAAAGGGTAGGTAGAAGGGGAAAGAGATTGTTTTGACATTGAGCATTTTCAGCAAATCCTTGATATAAGAAAACAGCACTGAGGCGACAGAGCCTTGACCGTTAACATCCCGGTGCACTAGTAGAATTCACAGAAAAAGAGACCACTTGGATGTGGCTAGGTTAAGGAGGAGCACTGAGATTTGGCAGCCCGTTTCAAGAATTGAAAACAAAGAGCGCAACAAGGAGACGACAGTCAGGATGAAAACGGCTTACTGCTAAAGTGTGAAGAAGCTAACGATGCTCTCGTACAAAGGTGGATGAATCGTACAGTCTTCTGAACAATTGCTGTTATTGTCACAGGGTCTGAGAAAATTAGGCGCGCAGCAACCGATCAGACAAGACTGTATTAGTCGACGCAATGAGGTTGAGTTATACAAATAATTTTGGAGGACAAATGAGTGGGTCAGGAGTTAGACAGGTTAGAGATGAAACGGATTATATTAATAAAGGATGAACAAGACTAGCAGACTGTCAATGTAAGGGAGGAAGCTTTGAGTCTAAAAAACCTGGACAGTTTAAATCTTGCTAGTCTGGTAAAGGTTAAAGAAGCAGAACGGTCCGATAAGACTAGGTTATTTCACAGTACTGAGAGTTGGCAGTCCGGTTAAATAAGAAATGAAAGCAGTGAGCGTCATAAGGAGAGGAGTGAGTCCAGATCGAAAGCGGTTTACCTATAAGGGGTGGAAAAGTCGATGAGGCTCGCGAGGAAAACTTGACAGAGCCATCTGTCTTCCAAACAAATGCCGGTAACGTCACGGCAGTCTGAGGGAACTCGGAAAGCAGGAAACAGATCAGACGACATTGTATTAGCTAGCACATTGAGAATAAGTCGTACAGTTAAGGTGGGCAGACAAATAAAGTTTCAGCAGGGTTGGACAGGTTCGGGATGGAAGAGGCTATTTAAATATAAGGAATGCAAGTCAGGCCGGCGCGCAATGTAAGAGAAGTTGTGGGTTTGCTTATGCGCAGCCTTTAGGCTACATTTTGATAAGCATGAAGCAGTCAAAGGGGACAATAGGGCAGAGCGCTGGTGCTCGCGCTCCGGTTAAAAAAGAAACAAAGACTGAGCGCCATAAGTTGAGGAAAGAGTCGTGAGTAAAGGTTTACAGCTAAGAACTGCCACAGTTAACGTAGCTCACGAGGTAATGTTGACAGAGCGTTCAGTCTTCCGGACAATGGCCGGCGACGTCACAAATGCCGGAGAGAAGAAGACCGATCAGAAGCGACTAGATTAGTCGGCGTATTTAGATTGAGTCGTACAGTTAACTAGGGTAGGTAAATGGAGACAGTAGGATTAGATGGGTCAGAGATAGAAGTGGCTATATTAACATAGGGTACACAAGTTCAACATGCTTTCGAGCTGATGGAGACGTTGCGTTGAATCTACAAAGCTTAGGCCGTCAACATCCCTATGGTCTGGAAGAAGGCACAGAATCATACTGGTCAGAAGAGAGTAGGCTAGGGCACTGCACTGAGTTTCAGCTGTCTGATTGAAGAGGGATCGAAAACAACGACCGCAGCAAGGATACGCTAGCGTAGGAATGGAAAAGGTTTGCCGCTATGGTGTGGAGAAGCCAACGAGGCTTTTGTGTGAACGGGTATCGATCGTTTAGTCTTCCGAACAATGGCCAGTAATATCACAGCGTCTGAGAAAATTCGGTGAACAGTAACCGCTCAGGCAAGACTTGATTTGTCGGCGCAGTGAGATTGAGGTATACAGATAATTTTGGAGAACCCACGGAGTTGGTCAGTAGGTTGACAGGTTAGAGCTGGAAGTGTCTATAGTACTAAAGAGTGAACAAGTCCAGCAGGCTGTCAACCTGAGGGAGGTTTAGCTCTGAATCTATAGTGTGTAAACCCTGTAAATCTCGGTAGTTTGGAAGAAGCCCAAGGATATCATACTGGTCAAATAAGACGCGGTTGGGGCAGAGTACTTAGCTTTGGTTGTCCGCTTGAAGGATGATTGAACGCAGAGCGTGTAGTCTTCAGTAACGTGGCCGGTAATGTCATAGTAGTGGGTGAGCGGGAGACTGATCAAACAAAACTTGATAAGTCGACACACTGGGATTGGTTCGTGCCATTAACGTTGACAGACAAATGGCGTGGGTCAGGAAATGGACAGATTAGTGAGCAAAGTGGCTAAAGTAATAAAGGGTGAAGCAGTCCAGCAGGCTGCCAAGTTGAAGAAGACATGGCTTTGATTATACTGATCCGAGGTTGTTTGTATCTCGGTAGTCATGAAGAAGTCAAAGATAAGCAGACTGGTCAGATTAGAATACGGGAGGCCACCGTGAGCTGGCTCTCCACATGACTGAGAGATTAAGCCTAAGGGCGATAAGTGAAAGACAGGATCGAGATAGGCAAGGTTTATGGGCAAGAGGGGGAAGGCAATATAGCTCTACTGGTAAAGCAAATCAGACGAGACTGGATTAGGCAGCGCATTGTGCTTGAGTCGCATAGGTACTTTGGAAAGCTAAGTGGAGTGAGTCAGTAGAATTGGACAGGTCAGAGATAGAGGTGCCTATATTAGCATAGGGTGGATAAGTCCAACAGGCTGTCGAGGTGAGGGAGCCAAGGATTTGAATCGACCTAGCCAAGACCGCTAACATCCCGGTAGCCTGGTAGTAGTCCCAGAGAATTTGACTGGTTAGGGAAGACTAAATTGGGGCAAGGCACTCAGCGTTGGCCGTCAGGTTGAAAAAGGATTGAATGCAGACAGCGTAGCCCAAAGCGCGAAAGCCATATGATTTAGATTTAAGTAATAAAGGAGAGCATAGGCAGAATAGACATGTACTGGAAGAAAAGGGATATAATAATGAGGATTAATTATGGCCAGCAATGCAGTTGAGGTGAGGGTTACAGGACATTACGTTAGCGGGGCCCAGTTCACTTAAATCTCGGAAGTCCGAGGTTGCTAAGGAAGCAGTAGACCGTTCAGAGGAGTCCCGATAAGCCAGCAAGATAGAGCCAGGCTTCCAATTTTAGGTGTGCATAACAGTAATGTGTGTCATAAGAAAAGAAGCTATTGGGACGAAAGGGACTTTACGAAATGCTAGTTGGCAGGCCAAGTAAAGTATCGGGTTGAGGGAACGGTGTTTGGAACGTAGAGCTTCGAGACTATTTGACCGACCAACCCACTGTATAAGTAAAAGCGCTCCAAAATGATTTAATTTTAAGCGGTTGTGAATGCTTTTACGCTATTACATGCATCTGGTCTACGTGTATAAGGCATAATAGCTAAGTGTACATTGACCCCAGACGAGCCCGTAACCTCCAACTTTTTATTAGGCAAATTACGCAAGTTTTATCTATTTTAGCTCGTTTATGCATGGCTATACATTTACCCTTACTGCCACTAAGCTACAAAACTGTCATACAAATACAGGAATGAGCATCCGAAAAAGTGACAACTTGCTTTCAAACTGATAGTTCAACAGCTTCGGCAGGCTATGGTCTCAAGCAAGTTATTTACTACGGTAAGGGTGTTCTATACATTAAACCGTATTTTGCCGTGTTAAATTGCTTTACTCTGCAACTGATTGTGCTTTCTGTGCTCTTTCTCTTCAGGGTTGAGACACTGAGTACGATGTCATTAATGCAAAACAAGGCGTTGAGGTCACCCAAGATATCTTGTCAGGGTAGGTTCCAGTGCAAGTTACCCTAGTTAGCCAAATAACATAGGTGCTTATTAGTATAAGTCGTGAGCGGCGAAGTAGGCGGAAAATGGGGGCTGGTTTTCCACCTACCTCCTCGCAGGTCCAAGGTTGGCAATGGAGCTGACTATACTTCACCTTTCCGAGTCTTGTCTAAGCTAAGGCAAATGTTGTTTGAAATCTCGGAAGTACTAGCTAGCCGATGTGACAGAATTCCTGCCACATAGCTATCTTTCATGTTAATATCAATGAAAATGAAATAATAAATGCAAGGTTAGCATGAACGGCGATCAACAATGGTCCTCGCTCACAACGCCGCCAGTCCACTAGTGTTTCCAATATTGCTTGGAGAACGTATATCTTAGATTAAAGCTAAGAAACATGGGGTCAAGCAAAGCTAAATAAGGGTGCAAACTCTCTGGTTATGGGGACCGTGTCTCAACTAACTGTGCCCATAATATTACGTTTGACCCATAAACTTCGTCACCAACTCGTTATGTGCCTTAATCGTAGTGAATTAGGTTGGAACTGTGTACGCTATTAAAACTGCGCCCACACGATACAAACATCCACTACGTGGATAAATAAATAAACATCATATATACAGATTCATCGAGCGTAAGCTATACCTGGCATTAGCAAATGTAGGGTGCCTTCCCCAAATTCATAAATATCTGTCCTGTAGGCTATTTTGGGCATAACAGAAAGCGTACCTTTGCGCTGATTTACCACCGATGGGTGCAGTTGTATTCTGATATGCGAAGAAAGAGATGTGGACACAACGGACCATTAACACATTTGTGCCCTCAATCGAGTCGGAGTTGCGGAACGTAGTGCAAACGGAAAGTTTGCTAAGTTTGGACTATTTACAAGAAGTCAAAAGACAAACAATTTAGAGCAAACTATTCAAGGCAAACAATTTAGTAAGTAGTTATGTAGAGTCAAGCGAGGAGCAGTGGCGCATTTGTGGTTTACGTATATAATCAGTCAAATTAATGGTCCTTTGCGTGCATTACATTCCTAGCAAAATCAAATACTAGTTAAATAATTAAATAACTAGCTTATTCTCGCATAAATCGAGACACACCAAAACGGCCATGTTTAACAGTTGCATGCAGTTACGTTGCGCAAAATACTGGTTGCCACGTAGCTAATTGACAGTATACCGAAAGTTGTACAGGCTGAGGAATTTGTAGAAGTAATCATGAGGAATAAAGTCGTTAATGAACGACGATGCTTTGGGTTCAAGCGTGCGTGGTGCCCACGGGAA
>CALYDF020001896.1:0-16002 GCA_944474145.2 Dicrocoelium dendriticum
AACGGCTTCGTTCAGAAAAGTGCGAAAATGGGGTACCAACTAATATATATGCCACCGAACAACGGAAAGCGGATATAGCAATCCAATTATTTACATAGATTCGATGTAATCTATTCCCCTATTGACGCATAGTACCTAGCTGGTGGGAACACAGAAAAGACCAACGATCTGGTGAACAGATAAGCAGGTATGTGCACACACATCAACGTAGCAAGAACTATCGACAATAATGGTTGTAATGAGTGTGAAACTAAAGAGAAAAGACAGGGAGTTACCTTCACAGCTTGCAGGAGATGTTCGACCAAATTCAGGGCTGAGAGAGTATTCATCGGAGGATGATGATGATGAAGTGGAGGATTCACATTTGCAGACGCTACCGTGCCTGGACATAGAACTGGATTAGAAAACATCGCGAAACAAGTAGTGGATACCATAATAATGTCGTAGCTAGCGAAATCAACAAGCACATACAAATATGGAGTGACGGACCTATGCTAATGTTAAAAATGCAGCCGTCCAATGATGTCAACTCGGGTTTTCAAACAGTGCGAAAAGAAAGTCTCAGGCAGAAACTGAACTGGCTAACAGCAGACTGATTCCGATAATGAATAACAAGCCTCTGAATAAATCCCAACAGCAGTAGTAACGATAACCAGAGAATAAAACCAGGTGTCACGAAATCGGATATGAGGACCAAAATATAACGCATGAATCCTAAAAAGAGTTTTACGATAATCCGTGTGCAAAGCAAAAGCTGCACGAACAGAACTATCTATTAATAAGTGGGAGAAATTTCGACGAAATTTTACTGGTTCCTCTTAGCAACTCAAAGATAGATAGTCAAATCATTAATCCGGAAAAGCACCAGGCGGTCGTTTCGCCCCAGTAAGGCTCGTCAGTGGTGCGCACTCTAAGTTAATTTGGAAGTTATGACGGTCTGCCTCGGTCCTCTATGGCCCAGTGGCATAAGAGGTTGGCTAGTTGGCGTAAGTTGCTAGCGACTCGGGGTTCGATCCCCAGCAAGGGACCGATGGAATGCGTATCAGCGGTGAGCCCTAATAGGGTGAAACGATTGTCTGGTGTTTTTCCGGACTGGGGTCAGACTAGGCTGGCTTCTGAGCAGCTTGGATGAACCAGTGGAACTTCATCCAAAATCATCCCACTCAGTAATCAAAACAGACGCCCTCGGTCTTCAAATGCTATGTTGACATAGCTATTGTGTAGTGGAAGTCGTAACCTCTGAGGCCAACCACTGTCCTCTGCAACGATAGGATCTTGCACAGCAGTGGAGGATAAGTCGCGCTATATCACAGTTAGATTTTAAGTTCAAACGGTTTGCTTCAGTGGCATAAGCTGCTGGCTAGTGTGCGTAAGCTGTTAGAGGCCATGGGTTCGACCGCAGCACGGGACCGAGCGAATGCTCACCACCGACAAGCCCAATGGGGCGAAACGATCGTCTGGTGCTTTCGCATTGGGGTTAGAATAACATGGATTGTGAGCAACCGTGATGAACAAGTAAAATGAGGAAGTGCCCCGCCTGGATTAAAACTTAACCCCCTGCTTCGTATGAAGCTGGCAACAAACAGCTGCGAAAAGCACAGAGGAATTGTCGATCGGCGTAGAATCAAACCACCCAAAAATACAACATTCAAATCTTTACCGAGTGCAACTCTTCACGATGGTGGACGCTTACTGATAAGAAGGTGAGTTCTGAAGAAGGGACAACACGCAACCGTGATGTATAGTTACGAATTAGGAGCCGTAACCTTGACACAACGAACGGGGAATTCCAATATCAGCTCAACCAATTTTCCGATGAAGGCAATTCCAGTCTAACTCACCTCAATCGGTGTCCTGAAGGCATGGCATGACTGTTGCTGATGACGCTGTGAGCCAGGATGGCCAATATGAAGCGCATCAATTAGGTTAGTTTTCGTAGGTTCAGTTAAGCTAAACAACAATGATCTAAGTAGCGAAGTGCAGTGGAGAGGGTTACCATGAATATCACCGCCAGGTTAACTACAATAACAAATGATAGAGGTAAGATGAAACGCAAGTAGAGTACAAAGGAATATGGGCCAGGAAAAATAGGTGCCTGGAATTAACGGTGGTCGAACGTAGATAGATCATCAACAACAGCAGTTACATCAGCCACTTGAACTGATGGTTCGCTGCCATACAACCATGATGACCTATGAAATAAAGAATAAGAAGAGGAGGAGTTATCTGAAAACCTTAATGTCCTGAGCAAACATTCAGAGTCAAGGCGCCTACACCTTGTGTAGACAACATATCGTCACAAACACCTGGTTATCGTGCAAAGATAAGGCGGCATCAGCGAGACAGCTTCCTTGCGGCTTTCACTGTCCCGTGTCATAATCAGCCATTAACCCCGCAGATAACTCAGCACCAAATACACTGCAAACAGGCAATTAGACTAGGAGACGGCAGCAGACACGCCACTGGTGCCGACTGCGAGCCATGTCCTGTAAAGCCTGGAGCAAGCAGAAAGCGGGTCACGTGGACTCCAGGCCGGAAGACTAGACGGGCCAACAGCACCCAAGTTGATCGTCAGTGACTTCATTTCCCGCTGCCAAGTCAACTTTTGTTCACCTCGAGCTTCGCGCCAACCTACACCTGTCAGACTAAACATGGCTATCCTAGCTAAGCGATGGACAGGCATACGTAGCATGTGCCCAGGCTTCTGGCTTTCAACAACGCGTGAACTAATTACCGTTCCAATGTGCCCATCATTGCTAATGGAGCTTCCAAGGTAAGTGAATCAATCAACCAGCTCGGTTTCCTAATTAGCAAGAGTCAGGTGGTCATCAAATGGCTGGTTGTTCTGCAGCAACACATTGCAATTTGAAGGTGCGAAGTGCATACCAAATAATGGGACCACACTAGAGAGACAACTCAGGGTTGATTGTACCGCGGTGACATCGCTAAACAGCAAGCCGATATCGTCCGCATAATAAAGATCAACTAGCATTCCACTATGCAGGACCTCGTGAGATTCCGAAAGGGAACACTTCATGATGGAGTCCACGAGGAAAGTGAACAAAAAATAGGGAAACCTGACAACCATGACAAACGCCACTTGTGGTCGGAAAGCTATTCTATAGGCCACCGTAGACACTGACGCGACCTGTGGTGTTCCAATATAAAGCACGTAAAATGTTCACCTATTTCGTGGGAACACCTTTCCGGGCAAGTAGTTCGAACAGAGTGCATCGATCGACTGAATACAGCCATTGCCGATCTGCGGTATGCGTGGCGTTGCTCTAATAACCGCTGCAGAGTGAATATAGGATCTATACAGCCACGTCCTGGACATAATCCTGCCTGTTCTTCCCTAATCCGTGATCCTCGCTCCGCAGTGAGGCGACGAAGGAGAAACGAGGTTAGTAATTTTGTCACAACTGGTGTTGGGCTAATACTTTGTGATCAGCACAATCTGTGCGACTGCCATTGTATATTGCCACTATAATCGATTCACTCCAATTAGCCGGAACATTCTCTTCCTTCCGGATATGTTCGAATTGGGACGTCAGCTCTTTGCAGAGGACCTCACCTTCATCCTTAAAGAGAGTATATGCGAGGAAATCCGGGCCAACAGCACGCAAACAATTGGGGGTTGCGATTGCGTTTCGGACCTCAGTCTCCGATGGAGTCTCTAAACTAACCATTCATGACTCAGCCTGCATCACCTGAGTAGGAAGACGTCCGGGAGGGGTGGCCAACTGAACTGATCTTGAAAGTGTTCCGCCCAGCCAGCCATACGGCGTTCTTTATTGTGTATCAGAGTACCTGTGCTGTCTCTGATCGTCTCACTAACGTCTGGATTCCTGGGACCGGTGATGCCGATCAGCTGGAAGAGTTTGCGGTAATTGCCTACGACTCCCACCTCCTCCATTTCTCAAGCCCGACTGGTCCACCAGACTTTCTTGTTAGCACACAGGTTTCGCTTTAATTTTCGCCTAATAGTCCGCCTGGCAACATTATGCTCAGAGTCAGTCGGGTTTATTTGGATTTCAACATGTTCACCAACCTCTCGGATATCCAGTGACTGGTGCGGTGACCATTGATAGTGCCACAAGCAGAGACTCCTGCGTCCTGCATGACGGCCGAGATCCTATTCCACTGAAGCGCAGTGTCATTAGGACAAGACAGCGAAAGTTCGGTATGCAGTGCAGCCTTGTAGGCTTGCTTGACCGAGGGCTGAGACAATTTATCAGTTTTCAATCGGTGGAAGCGCTTGGTGCGCCTCCTGGCAAAGTTTATGGAGAAACGACAGGGTACCAATGCATGATCGGAGTCGACGCAGGTATAGCAGTACAAGCGGCAATGTAGGATGGAACCACGCCACCTGTAAATTATGACAACGTGATCTAGTTAGGTCCATCGCAGACCAGTTACAGGTAGGTAGATAAAAGACGAAATGCAGGAGCGCCACGTAAACTGCGTCATGAGCACATGGCTCCTCACCTAAGAAGACAGTGGGATATTTAAATCGGCGGCAGCCTTTTGCATTTGTACAGTATCTACTGTGGATTTGTCGGCTTCTCGGAATGGGCTACACTTTTTCGAGAAAACCACTGCTTCAAGGTGCTGCGCATAGTACGCAATTTGTTGGCTTCGGCCGTAAAGCAATAAATACACTCGAACGGATTAGCAAGAAACGTTTCGGTAAAGTGAGGAAGCACCGTTCTTATTGGAAAACTAACATTTGACGCTGTGCACTCAAAAGAATGCAAATTCGAATGGTCCTCTCTGAAAGACACGCATTTGTTGCTTGTGTTGCGGGACCGTTTACTTAAATGGTACATGTGCACCGTGCTATTTTTTCATTTATACTATCATACAGTTTGATGATTAGATTTTGGCCCATCCGTAGTTGGTATTGCAAAAGGTAGAAAATGTACCCATCTGGGTACAAAAATCGACTTGTATCAGCCTGAACCGATGAAGATCAATTTACTCATCGTCCTCTACCACGTAATTAAGCGGCCATCCAGCAGTTCTGTTCGACTAGATACGATAGCAGTAAACGCTGTATCCCGAGGTTGACGATCAGAGGCGCCACCAACATACCGGTGTGCAGTACCGAGGCTTCGCTGCAACGCAACCACCACCAGTCGCATGTGGACTAAGGATACTGCGATGGTCAGCCGATGCCTACGCAGGCACGAACCCGCGCACTCGGAGTGTAAGGCAGGCTTGTAAACCTTAATGTTACGAGCCGGCTGACGATCAACAGACGTAGGAAGGAAATGGCCAAGCCAAAACAAGCGGCAAACACTCCGTGGTGCACTAAGAGGGCTTTATTCGGAACACCAACTGCCGCAATTCAGAAGTGTTCACACAGTTCTCTCAACAGATGTGAGCAATACTTAGTAAGCCCCGGTGACCGAAGATGACCAGCCTTTAATACATTCAACATAAAATGGTCACATTTCTAGTTCAAAAAGTTAAAGTAAGCTCATAACAGTGTTTGACACCATACTTTTGGATGATACCCCAAAATTCCGTTGCTTTCATGGATAAATGAGACGGAGAAGTTACAAGGACCTTGGTGATATGTGAAGTAACCTCGGAAATATGACTATCAGAGGTGACGCAACTACCAAGGTTAGTAAACCTGTGAGGGTCGCTCGGTCCCTACGCAGGCTCGAAGCCGCTCCTCAGATTACAATGCAGGATTGGGGTTCTTAAGGATACCAGCCGGCGCCAATATGAGTGATGGATTATTCTGGTATACAGCAACTGAGGTAGAGTTACTGAGATTTACTTGCGTAAAAACTCATTGACCTGCTTTCGTTCCATTTGTCTAGAAATAATAAGTTCTCACGTAGATTTTTTAAGCACAGTTCCAGATGGTCATGTAGAAATGAGTACACCAGTTTGATGTCAACCGCTAATGCGGTGCAAACCTGGCGCCGCTATGAGGCTAAATGTTCCTCCTCTTGTTTTGTGACTATTCGTTGAACAAAGGCCTCGAATGGTTTGCGCTCTTCTGCGTCCAGTTTGACCTGCGTGACGAAATACGCGGCGAAAAAAGTTCCATCGAGGTATAGCCTTGGAGACACATTCAGCTTCTTAGACTCCACTGACAGTTTCAGCTAACCGGATGTCGTATCGCTCTTCACCAATGTTCCGTTAGAAGACAATAGACTATATATGTGACACCGTTCGAGATCATCAATTGGGTGTCCGTCTTTCGGACAATCGATTGAAATAGCCACTCATGCTGTGTACTAGTAAGATATAATTTAGTTTAACGGGCCATATGAAGACAAAAGGATGGAGTAGCAATGGGCTCACCGCCTGGACTGCTGCTAGCAGAGGTCTTCATGAGCAAATTAGAGAATACCTATCTGAGTGAAGTCATTAGCGGTCTACCCTATTACGGACGATATGTGGATGATACTTTTGCGTGACAGACAGTCACTGTTGCCCAGAGAAAATTTTATCCCATTTTAATTCAGCGCATGCTAATGCTAAGTTCGCGCTAGAATCCTGAACGCAATGGCACGATGCCCTTCCTAGACGTCCAGATCAGTAGAAGACCAGATGGATCGGACCAACTTAGGGTGCATAGAAAAACAACATAGAATGAACAACATGTATATTTTGCCAGCTTAGTCACAATAAATCAGAAACGCAACTTGATTGGATGTCAAACCGAAAGGACCAGAAGGATTTGTAGTGAGGACACGCTTAAGGACGAGCTAAGTCTCTTAAGTGTCCTTTCCGAGAGAAATGGCTATCCGGAACTAAACCTACCGTTTTTTAATTCCCGTGAGCAATACTGCCTATACTACCTTTGCTTATATTTAACTCTTCTGATACCATTCTTTAAAGACAACCGCCGATCACTCGCAAGCATCCGTCGCAGTCGTTAGAAGATTTCTAGGATTACACTTGTTGACGGTTGATCCGAACGCGGCATATTCTCGGCACCTTCATTCCCGTCTCTAAAGCGCTTAAACCGCTAGAACACACGCCTTTTATTCACTGATTCAACACCGTACACTAGAATTCATATTTTATGTCTCCGTCGCCGTTCTGCCTAATATGAAGCAAAGGTTAATGTTAACTCGTTGCTCCCTTTTGCAATGACGAGTTCCCACACGGATTTCCTTAGCTTGGTCACAACATGCAGCACAGCTTAATTTCGGTGATTTGCTCGACAGGAGGGCTTGCTGGCATGTTTCTCAACGTGTTTGCGTGGACACCTTATCCTAACCAGCGCGGTTTTTCACACATGGGAACATTCATGGTACTCTTCAGACGCACCTGGTATGACAATAAAATGGCGAGCTACAGTAAACCAACCATCTACAAGTAATGGACGCAGTTCGGTCGTATTGAGGTTGGCTAGCAAGAGCGACTCCTATGTACAAAATGATAGTTAAGCGCAAAGTATGTACGCATGTCAAGACCGCTTGTTTGTATGTGTTGCAGTCCTTAAACAATGCAAACATATTGAGAGCAACCAATTAGTGAAATAGACTGTTTCATAGTTGTTTAAAACCATTGGAGTATCCATTAGCGACATACGCTGAAACAGTTAAATGTCAAACCACAATTGAAATAAAAGCCCACAAGTGCCCGTGAAGTCGCAAGTAACATATCACATCTAAATACCCGAGCTACTGAAGAGCTAAGACGATTCCACTTACGCATTTATATTCAAAACAATCTGAACTATATTCGGGCTAGTAGCGAATCATGAGAGTGTGCTGACTTCGTGTTAGACAGTGTCTTTGGTGATTTCCGGTTTACAGAAAGTGAGGGTACAGGTGACAAACAGAAAAAAGTTACATATTCCCGTTTCTATGAGATTTGATGGGCTATAATCCCAGACCAAACCAGAAGTCAACAACGTAACGCAAAAACGTGTTAAAGGATCAGCTTTCGAGACAATACAAATAGCGAAGATCAGCACACACTTATGGGTCAACCTAGGGACGTTCAAGTTTTGACACGGTTAGATTAGATGTCAAAATTGGTTATTGTGACCCGCTCTCACTAATGTGGAAATATATGCTGCGTTTCGTGAGGGATTCGAATGTACTTGCGATGAATTAATGCTTATGTTATATGTAGCTGGCTCGAGTCGCTTAATTATTGAACAACGGATTTTCCTGGAAGAGTTTACTTCCTCCTGGAAGTGTCTAGCACCGCTCTACGTGCTAACCACACTCGAGGTTGTCAAGTGGGTTACGCATAGATGGTTGTTCATTTGAATCCAACAATCAAGTAGGGGTAAGGACTTAGGGTTGAGTATGATGCACACATGATCTCGAACTGTGACGGATGAATCGGCACCACCGGGCGCGTACAACCAATGGTGAGAGGTTAAACTAAGTGAAGCAGTCTGACAACTGCGTGGGAGCTGTAAGTTTCAGTGTCAGAGATGTAGTACAGACCAAGAATTATAGTATCCAAGGAGATCGCGGGTGCAGCAAGTTGACAGGTTTTGGGGTACAAACATTGAACGCGACATTAAAAAAACGGACAGTGTAACTTGGTGGGTCTTCAGAAATAATGGTAATACAGATGTAGGAAATCAAAAAGTGAGTGGTGCTGCAACTGTCTTCAGTTACACTAGGTAAGAACATTAGTGGTGGGGATTGGGAAGAAAGTAATAGTGACATTTGGGAAAGATGCATGGGTAGTAGAATAGTAGCGCTTATCCACCTTTCTTATGAAGCAGGTAAGATGATCTCACGAAATTGCGCGACGACCAATACAAGGTGAGGCTGGGAATTGGGGAGACACGATCATGGTCAGCAGAGGGACTGGAATACCAACAGGGAACCCAAACTTGGGCATAAATAGCAATAAACCATCAGCCATACGCTGTAAGGGCGTTTCGCTACCGCGCGGCTGAGTATACCGCCAGGACACCCACCCCTACGGTGATTCGTACCAGTGACCTTATGATTGCAAGCCAGGCGCGTAGACCATTCGGCCACAGGCCAGACATAAATAATAAAGGCCGCATCCAAACGAGAAGACGAAAACATTCCGCAAGATGGGTCAATTTTACTGCAATGGGTGCAGTCCTTGCCCTAAATTTACTATGATCCGCGGTCACTGATCAATCAGGCAGAATTAGTTCGTAAGGCATCAAAAAGCGTCAGGCAATGGTATGGCCCATTCGATCAAAATCGTACGAAGTATGTTGCACCACATGAAGGTATGGTTAATTTGTGGTCACGGTTCCAAATGAGAAAGCCTTATAAGTAACTATTGCTGACTTCGTCAGTACCAACTTGCAGCCCCAATGAGACAGATCCGTGTTCCTCTAAACGACCAATAAATGAGTAATTTAGTTACTATGGCATGAGGGGATAGTATTACAAAGTGATGAGGTTTAGGTGGCAAATGCATTTTCAGTAGCTAGGAATGGTTAGGAATGTTCAGGATGGATGAGTGACCACTTATGGGGCCGTGTACCGTCTATCGGTAAATATACAAATTTATTTATTTAAGTTTAGAGGGGATGAAAAACATGGCTGGCCAGCGAAACTAATAGTTGGAAAAAGTAAGCAATACAGATCAGCAACTATTAAGTTGATAGTTGTTTATCGGGCAAAAAGTACGATTCAATGAACGCAACTAACTGGAACTCCGAGTGCACGCAACGAAGACGACCAGATTTCCGCGAACTGTTGGAGATGGCTTTCTCACTGGGATACGTGTGCTGATTCATCATATTTGTTGCGTAAAGCAGTACTGCTTGATTTCTTGAACTGCCGTGAAAATTTTCATTTTTAAGATTACCTTGACGCTGATTACTGGATGTGGAGATTGAGGAGGTAGAATCAACGGTCAACCTTGGAATCTTTACACCAAATGGAAGACCATCGGATGAGTCGCCGCCTTGATTGTGGTGTTTTGGAGGCAGCAATAGTTTTCCGGATCGCTTGTCAGACTGCATGCCTCTGATAGTGGCTGAAGAGAACGGTATTCCGAGCAAGTCTGTGTATGAGTGACTGCTTTTCTTTTTTAAACTTACACTCTGTTGCTTGTCATCTTCATCCTCGGCATCAGCTTCTTGCTGTTGCGATGAATCGCTATCCGTTTCGTCGACAGAAGATGCAGTAAGGGAGAGCATAGAAGAACAGGATGGAGAGGCAGCACGTAAGTCGAAGTTGTCTGAACAAATGAACCTACAGCGATCAGAATACTGACAAGAAGCAGGGAGGAAACAGTGCTCACTGGCCATAACGTCAAAGCACGCAACAGGACAACTATTCGGAGAAGCTTTAGCGGAGTGAAGAGATGGTGGAACCTCGTCAACATCCATGTTGTTGTGCGATGGAGGCTTGTCTGACTGCCATTTGCGCTTCGAGGCACTGCGATTCTCCTGTACACAATCCAAGGTAGGGCTGAAAAAAGAATCGACGGTAAAAAGAAAAGAAAGGCATCAGCAGTACGCCGACACTTCGTTGCCACACAACCACCACCAGTCGTGTAAGGATTATGGATACTGCAAGATTGCACGTACCTACATAGATTCGAACAGGCGGCAGTTGGGCAACAATGTAGACGCCTTATCCGCTCGGCCACCTACCGGTGGTGATCCGAAATATCAGAAGACGATAGAACAGTATATGCAAACGGCTGAAACCGTTTTGCTCAAAAGTCAAAAAGTGATCGTCCGAGCAAAAGTGGGGTCATCATGCACCATAACGTGCCCTCAGAGTTCATCGTGCAACAAATGGAAATAAAACTGCAAATGCCAAAGCACGTGCGCTCCATACAGCTTCAATTTTTCAGCAGTGAATAGAGGAAGAGAACAGAACAGGCGTTAGACTTACCTGGGCTGTTCTACAGTGGGCGATCGATGATCGAAAGGGACACGTTTTTTGGATGTTTCGTTGGTGGACAATTTGCTTCGACGACTCCGGAACATGCAGCGAGGAGTGATCGCATTGGTGGAACAGGCGGTGAGCTGCGACACGCCGTGACTTAGACGTGAAATAGCGCGGGCAGTGACAGAATCATGGCGCACAACGGTTCGTTTGCGCGATAATTCGTCCATGTAAGACGAGCACCACAATTATACTAGCCTGTAAGCAAGAGAGTAAGTCATCAGAAAGCAAGGAAAAAACATGAAGAGCCAAGTGTAACTAAGTACAGTGGACATGCTTAGAGACTGCGATTGTACCCTTGATAGTGAAAAACAGCAAGTGTGTACCTTGTGGCCTGATGGGGGAAAGAATTGAGCAGACTGTTGTAGTATTCGGGAAATTAAGAAGTGAAAAGTGAGATCGACTAAGAGAAAAAATTGAAATTCAGGTTCATTTTCGGTAAAAGTAAAGAATATCTCTCGCAGGTGTTTTAGCAGCATTCCGTAGTATCTACTTGATCGCGGCCTTCACCGCAGACCAAATCAAAGCCAGTTATGGAATTAAGTAATACAAGTGAGGTAGATAGATTGTGGCATCACTTCTTGATCTAATCGGACTGATTAAGAAAATTTTAGGCGTGAGCCGAGAGGTAATATTTCAGTTCGTGTCAATTGCGTACTACAAATCACGAGCCAAGGCAATAGTCGTGCCGAAACGGTACCCCAAAGGTCCTTGGAAACAAATCTTACGGACGTCCAGAGCGGTCGCAATAAGGACAACACAACCGGAACTATGTAGAGGGCATTGCTGCAATGGTTTCTTCTAACTTGACCGTAATTAGTTTCCAAACATCTATCGCTTCAAACAATGCGGTAAGAAGACGAAAGCTAGTAGATGCATGCATTTCGTATTGTCTCGTTAGTGCCATTAACCATGACCGACATGCAACTATATAAATAAATATGGGTGCGACCAAACAAGCTTGAGGTGCAAATTGAATGACGGAAGTTCCACCGCTGAGACAACTGGCCAATCGCTATAGTCTTAAGGATACTTTTCAACTTATCGATGAGTTGGATAACATCAACCTGTCCGATAAGACAGTGTTCAATGGATGAGGAATCTCTGCTCAATAACGTTTCGCCACACCAGACAATGGATTACATCTGCGAACCAACTGAGCAACCTGGTTATTCGTTATCAATCCCAGTCAAACTTCTAAAAGAATCATTGCTGTTGTGTACTGAAAATGATGGCTTCCACTTTAATACGCCATACCGTCAAGTCAATGGAGTGGTAATGGGTGGACCTTCTAGGCCCTGTACCACCGATTGCTGTATGTTGATGATAGAAAGAGGCATATCCGCAAAAATAGCCAAGCTGTCATACTATAAGCGCTATGTGGATGACATACTGGTCTTTAGTTCATCGGAGCAGCAGATCGTGCAGTTGGTGGAGCAGCTTAACGGCGCACAAGCCAATTTACGGATCATCCGCGAGGTGGTGCAGAAGAACTGACTATTATTCTTGGACATCCTTATCAGTCGCAGGGATGGCGCACTAGTTAGAAGTTCCGTCTACAGAAAAGCTACATGGTCCGGCCAATTCCAGCATTTGACCAGCTTCACACCATTGCGGTACAAAGGAATACTTGTGAAAAATTTAGTTAGTCGGGTCAGACGAATCTTCTCGGCGGATTGTCTGGTCGATGAGCTAGAGTTAATTACAACCACGCTTAGGGCGCATGGCTATCCACGCAGATTCATAGAGAAACACGGTCAACAGGGAGACCCAAAGGAAGTAGTACATACAGCAGCTAAGAAAGGGTCTACATCGAGTTGCGTTCCAAGGATGATTTCCCTACACAATACCACTAACGTTTAACTTCTGCTATGCAGAAAAGTTACCAGCTGCTGAAGTTGTGGTCATAAACCGAACTCGTAATTTGCCTGTTCTTCCAACCTAGGAAGATCAGTACATCTGGGCCAATTCACACTGCATATACCAATTCGCATGTGATCGCGGATCCAGTTACATAGGCAGAACTGATCGGTCTTTGACTTCCGAAAAAAAGGAACACGTGCCGAGGTGGGTTCAAAGTGAAATTGAGAAGCATCCCTGCCCCTCTGAATCTTCGTGCACGAGCAGCCTGCAAGCTTCCTCAATAGGTAACCAGACACCTACTGGTCACACGTCACCGGATACAGCGCGGATCGGCGTTCACAGTCGTGTCACGTCACTCTTATTGTCGCTTCCGCCGTTATTTCATGCACCAGGCTCCGACAACTCGGCCACGTCTTACGCAGGCCAACCCACCGGCTCCCACGACATGCGTTGTTTGCGTGGATGGAAGAAGAGATGTGGCCAAGCGATGAGTTGGTCGAAAGGAATGAAGGCCCTCACTTCGAAGCTGGCCTTGGTTAGAGCATCTCAGCTCCCTGGTTGGGGTCCAAAAGACGATAAACACATTTACCTAGATACAGTTGCTGACATGGATAGAAGCCGATCTCAATGGCGTTTCGTGATATGAGTTTCTTTGTCCCACCCCATCGCTCTTAGCCTCCCCCTCCAACCACGATCTCAGTTATTAGCCCAATATAAGTTTGCATAATAAATTTTCATTTGTTGCATAGTAGTTGGCTGGTAGCTCAGCTAGCATGCAACTGATGCCGTTTGTTCTTTTTTATAAATTCGGCGCAGTAGCTGAGGTGTTTCCCACCTCTAGCTAACGCGTATACTGAATGATAAATTCTCGCCTCCTTCGTTTCGCCGAGGCTGTGGCGATAAGTCGGATGAAGCCAGCCCTGTGCGTTCAAAAGTCATTACTTGCGAGCTTAAGACTGTCATGGACATTCGGGTGGAACTTCCGTCACTCAATTTGCACCTCAAGTTGTTTGGTCACAGCTATAGTTATTCATATACTTGCATATCCGTTATTGTCAAAAGTATTGACGAGACAATATGAAACGCATGAATCTAACAACGATCGTCCTCTTACCACATTGTTCAAAATTTCTAAAGGGCACTAACTGCTTTAAATCTATCACATCGTGTGCAGACAGCAATGAGAGGGATGAGCTTGGCATACCTGTGAACAACCAACGGGTGCTCTGTTACTGAAAGGCCAAAATATAAATCAAGACGTTTAAGCTCTTGAATGTCCTGATTCAACTATAAACCGTTTCCTGTTTCATCCGCTGCTTAAGCACACATACAACCATGACTTTTTCTTAAAACATAAACTTCATCCTGCATCGGCCGTCGCGCAGATTATCAAAAGTTGACTTATCTGCCGAAAACATCTTTGCAGATAAGCGAGAACATGCTATCGCTGGCGCCTCCCTTCTTTCTTTTTCACTGTTTCTCGTACTCCCTTTCCGACCCTTATTACTGACCCTCCTTCTATAATACCCAGATTAATTGACAGCAACCGAACTGCCACTGGAGTATAACCATCTGCAGCCACCTTCCCCCAACACCCATCGGGTGTCTAACGGCAACAGTCCCTTACAAGGCCACTCTGTCCCGTTTCGCTGGCGGCATTCAACGTTCCACTCTAAGACAAATAGGTCAACAGGCTGCACTCACACGCATATTGGACACACTAGGTATTGATGTGTGTTGTGTGTCCGAAACTCGGATCAGCGACCCTAATGGGGTCGTTGCATTAACTGCACCCGACTTGTCCTTTCGCTTTTGGTTGCACATATCCGGAGACGTTGATGCAGCACTCACGGGTCAACCTGGTGTAGGTAACATTATAAGCTCCAAGGCTGATCCAATGTTGGCTGATTGGACTCCGGTGAACAGTCGTTTGTGTGCAGTCCGTTCGACGACATCAGCAAGTTGATTCACGAAGTAGCACCAAACGCTGCTTGTTTGTGATTGCCGCTCATGCTCCCAATTGAATGCAGTTCTAATGATGCTAAGGACGCATTCTATCACGAACTGAACGCGCTGCAACGCAGTGCTACTAGTCCAAATATCACAGTATCTGCAGAGGATATGAACCCACAAGTAGGGCGTCTGAGCTCTCCACAAGCTCAGCTGGTTGGTAATTATGGGCTTAACTCCGAATAGACTGACAACGGCGAGCGAGTGCTGCAACAGTGTGCGGATCACCAGTGGTTTCTTAGTAGCACTGCTTTTAGACACAGTGGGCCACTTGGCGCCCTCCTGTAGCTGGCCAGCGATAGACCCAAATTGACCACTTTGCCATAAGTTACGGGTGGCGTGGTTCCATCCTGGGTTGCCGCTCATACTGGAGTACCAACATCGACTCTGATCACGCCTTAGTACGCTGTCGATTCTCCAAGCGTCTCCCCCGATTGGAAACGGAGAAATTGTCCCAGCCTTCGATCAAGCAAGGCTATAAAGACGCGCTGCGTACCGAAGTTTCGCTGTCTTGTCCTAATGACACTGTGCTACTGTGGAATATGATCTCGGCTACCATGCAGGAAGCAGGAGCATCTGTTTGTGGACTATCAATCGTCACCGCACCAGTCACTGGATATCCGAGAGGTCAGTGAACCTGTTGGAATCGAGAAGAAACTACCCGACTGACTCTGAGCATAATGTCATCAGGCGGGCTATTAGGCGTGAACTAAAGCGGAGCCTGTATGCCTAAAAGGAAGGCCGGTGGATCACTCAGGCTCAAGAAATGGAGGAGGCAGGAGTCGTATGCAATTATCGCAAGCTCTTCTAGCCGATCTGCACCACCAGTCCCAGGAAACCACGAGTTAGTGGGACGACCAGAGACAGCGCGCGTACACTGATACACAACGAGAGCCACCGCATTGCTGGATGGGTGGAACACTTTCAAGATCAGTTCAGTTGGCCACCCCTCCCGATCGTCTTCCCACTCAGGTGATGCAAGATGAGTCATGGGTGGCTAGTGTAGTGGCTTCATCGGAGGCGGAGGTCCAAAACGCAATCACAGTCCTCAATCGTTTTACTGCTGTTGGCCCGGATTCCCTCCTATCTGCACTATTTGAGGATGGAGGGGAGGGCCTCTGCAAAGCACTGACTTCCCTATTCGAACGTATATGGAAGAAAGTGTCCCGGCTAATTAGTGCGAATCGATTATAGTAGCAATATACAAGAAGGGCAGTCGCACAGATTGTGCTGATCACAG